>JAOTAY010020867.1:0-11668 GCA_025629805.1 Erythroxylum baracoense | reverse complement strand
AGGAGAAGGACGTGATCTATAAGGTTCAATATGTTTAGATCATGTTTTAATTAGTTTCCTTTTTGTTTTCCTTGAAAGAAGGTTGTCTAGCCAACACCTTTATAAGTTTATTTTGTTCCTTTTAGGGATTAATTTGTTTCCATTTATTTATTTTCTTCTTTAGGACATTAAGTCAGGAAGTTTTCCTATAAATAGGCGCCCTCTATGTACTTTGGGAGGGGACTTTTCATTTAGAAATACTATTGAGAATTATTGGGAGCATAGAACTTTCTTTATATTCTTTGAGAATACTTGACTTATCGAAGAAGTGGTCTTCCTTTGTTGCATCCCAAGGTTAGAGTTCTAACAGTCAAGTTCTCTTAGGGTTCTTTTCATTGACCAACATTCTTGCTAGGATTCTAAGAGACAGGTTCTTTTAGGGTTCTTTCCATTGGCCAAAATCCTTCTAACCCCTTTTCTCTTTGTGTTCTATTTCTATCTTTTCATTTTTGTTTCTTGTGCTTCCATGTGTGTTTGATTCTAGTCGTTCCCAGGCATAGTTCCATGTTGTTGAAGGTTCTCTAAGAAAAGTTCCTATGGGGTCTCCCATCATTTGGTATCAGAGTGCTTTGGTCGCTAGATCTCAAATAACTATCCTTTTGTTGTCTATTTTCGTTCCTCTTCTCTGTCCATTTTTCATCCACTTTGTGTTCACTTTTTGTTTGAGTTTTTGGTTGACTAATAGGTATTTATTCAAGTTAAAAATCTCTTCTTTCTCTTTGTTTCGGAAACATTCAAATCCAAGCTTTCTAGAGCAAGTTACACTAAGTTGAAAGTTGATAGTGTCCAGCTTCTGAAAAACATTAGACGTCAAAAAAAAGAGAAAAAAGAAATACATCAAAAAAGAGAAAAAAGAAGAAATTCGTCAAAAAGAAAAAAGAAGAAATTCGTCAAAAAGAAAAAAGAAAAAAGAAAATCTTCAAAAAAGAAGAAGAAAACAATCAGAGTGTGTGTGTTGCAATTTCTAGAGAAGTGGAGTTCAAATTTGCTACTTTCCTAATTGCAATCAAGTAAAGATAACATCTTTCCTATTGCTTGAACTTGAATTGTAAGTACTTTCCTATTTTGTATTGCTTGGAACTTGCTTTCTTTCCTATTTGCTTCACTTTCCTATTTTAGTTACTTTCCTATTTTGGCTTTAGTTTCCTAATTTATTTCTTGCCTCATTCATCTTTCTTTCGCTTCAAGTTTGTGAGTTTCGTTAAGGTAATCACTTAATTCATTCTTTATACTATTTTTTCTTTACTTACTTTCCAACTTTCTTTACTTTCCTATCATTTTTCTTTCCTTTTGCATATTTTTCTCCTTTACTTCTTCTTTATTTTCCACACCTTATTTCCCCTTTTGGATTCTTTGAGAATTTTATTTTGGGATTCTAGTATTGATTGCCACTTGGTTTGATTGCTTCTATTTGACTGTGTCTTGTTTCAAATAAGGATACTATAGAAAGCAAGTTGAGTGGTAAAAGGCAAGAGTGTTTGCATTATAGAAAAAAGGCAATTTTTTGTGATACACGAGTGGTTTGGCATCTATTGAGTGTAAACATGTGAGGTTGAGTGGTGAGGTCCATATTGTTTTTTGTTGTTCACTAACATTTTGCAGTTTATAAACATGCCTCAAGAAGATGAATCTTATGAGCAAGATCTTAATGTCTTTATGAAGGCTGTGCAAGATCAATTTCGGAGGTTGAATGCTAGGTTGGATGACATCCAATCCACATCAAGATCCAAAGGTCTTAGAAGGACGTTCCATGCAGAAGATGAAGATGTGCAATCCGAGGATGAAGGCCCCAACACTAGGAGAGGCAGACAACCTCCTTCTCGTAACAACATAAAATTGAAAATCCCTTCCTTTCAAGGAAAAAATGATCCTGAATTATATTAAGAGTGGGAGAGGAAAATAGAACATGTATTTGAGTGTTTTACATATAGTGAAGAGAAAAAGATAAAAATCGCTACTGTTGAATTTTGTGACTATGCTAGTATTTGGTGGGATCAATTGCAAGTAAATAGAAGGCGGAATCATGAAAGACCAATACACACATGGCAAGAAATGAAAGCCATCATGAGAAAGCGCTTTGTTCCAAGTCATTACTATCGAGACTTGTTCAATCGGCTGCAAAGATTGAGGCAAGGATCTATGAGTGTTGAAGAGTACAACCAAGAGATCGAGATCATCATGATTAGGGCCAACATTGAGGAAGACATGGAAGCTACCATGAGAAGATTTCTTGATGGTTTGCTCCCTAAAATTGCTTCCATTGTAGAGCTGCAAAATTTCCTTGACATGGATGAGTCATTGCATAAGGCCATCATGGTAGAAAAGCAATTAAAGATCCAAAATGGTGTTGAATCAAGTTCCTGGAAGAAAAGCTTAAAGGAGTCCAAAAGTTTCTTCAAATCCAAGGTCAAGCTAAAGGAGGAAAGTAAGCCTAAATTCCCTACTCTAAATCCTAAGGGTAAAAATGACTCGAAACTCTCTTCTTCTTCTTCTTATCGTTCTTATAAAGTTACGTGCTTTAAATATCTAGGTTTTGGTCATATTGCTTCGCAATGCCCTAACAAAAGAACTATGCTTTTGCTTGAGAATGGTGTCGTAGATGGTGGAAGTTATACTAATGTTGCTAGCACTTTACTTGTCGACAAGCTTAATTTGGCTATTTTGAAACATCCTAGACCATATAAAAATATTGTGCTAAAATCTCTTAGGCCAATTCAAGCTTATGAGGATCAAGTGAGGGTTGAGAAAGAATGCAAATTGAGAGCAAAGAAAAGAAAGAGAGAGAGGTCGAAAAGAAAGAAAAAAAGAGAGAAAATAAAACGAGTGGGAAAAATAAAGAAAAGAGAGTGACTTTATTTACTGGAAGAAGTGAGATCATGAGAGCTTTAAAATGTGAAGAATCTTATATACTTTTATATAAAGATATTTTCTTAACTATTAATGAGCTTGATCCATCTTTGCCATCTAGTGTTTTGTCTTTGTTGTAGGACTTCAGTGACTTATTTGCAGAGGACATTCCTAATGGATTGCCTTATTTGAGAGGCATTGGGCACAATATAAACTTCCTTCCTGGAGCTTCAATTCTGAATAGACCTGCGTATACAGCTAATCCGAAAGAAACTAAGGAGATCCAAAGACAAGTTGAAGGGCTTATGAAAAAGGGCTTTGTGAGGGAAATCTTGAGCCATGTACTGTGTCGGTTATACTTGTTCCTAAGAAAGATGGAAAATGGAGAACGTGTGTTGACTGTAGAGCCACTAATGAAATCACGGTGAAATATCGTTACCATATCTCTTGTTTAGATGATATGCTTGATGACTTACATGGTGCTTGTATATTTTCTAAAATTGATCTTAGAAGTGGGTACCATCAAATTCGCATGAAAAAAGGTGATGAGTGGAAAACTGCTTTCAAACAAAGTTTGGGTTGTATGATTGTTAGTTATGCCTTTTGCCTTGACTAATGCACCTATTACTTTCATGAGTTTGATGAATCATATGTTTCAACCATTTACTAAACAGTATGTGGTTGTCTATTTTGATGATATTATAGTGTATTCTAGGAGTTTAGATGGTCAAGTGAAACACTTGCATGATGTGTTTGGACTTTTAAGAGATAATAAGCTTTATGCCAATTTAGAAAAATGTTCCTTTTGTATGGATACTGTTATGTTTCTTGGTTTTATTATGGGTGCTAAAGGACTTCACGTCGATGAAGAAAAAGTGAAGACAATTAGAGAATGGCTAACATGTTTGGTTACTCAAGCAAATAAACTTGAACATGTTCTATTTGGTTACAATTAAACTTAATCAAAATTTATTACAAGAGTTGAATGAAATAGAAGAACTTGAGTTTAGCCCCTCTAAAGTCACAGCACCAAAAATATTAACCAAAGGGTCTTTCCTAACCTTACAAGGCGAGAAACTAAAACAAACACATAAAGGTGCTTGTGAGAAAACTCTCAACCTAAATTTTATCGCCAAAAATCTGCTTTCATTACAATGCTCCCTATTGATAAAGGTCTTGAACTTCCTTGTTTTTGAATAGGAAAAGGAAACTAAAATCTTACTAAAAATTAGTTAAAAAATCTGCCTAATTTGGATAGCAAACAATGAAAATAAATCTGCCTAATTTGACAAATAAACAATGAAAACAAATTCTCCTAATTTGACTAGGGAACCTACTTTCCAACCCTTTTCTTATTTATTATCCTTACTAAAATTACAATAATAGAAAAATATGAAAATAAAATAAGACTTCCTAAAATTTATCCATAATAAGTTTACAGTCCATATTCAGTCTAAACTCAACTACCTTCTCGTTCATCCTATAAAGTCCAGGTATCATTGCTTCATGATTATCTCCATGTACTAGGCCATTCTTGAATGTTCCAGCATCATTCTCCCCTTCTTCAAAAGAAGTTGTCCTAAACTCTTTAAACTTGTCATTCTCAAGATAGGGAGAAATGTCACCAACATTAAATGTAGCTGAAACTTTACAATCTATGGAAAAGTATATCTTATGAGCACTTTCTCTAATTCTCTTGATCACCTTTAATGGACCTTTAGCTTTAGGCATCAGTTTGTTTTCCTTTTGTTGGGAAAGCGCTCCTTCCAAAGATGGAGCTAAATAAGATCAACTGGTTCAAATGAGGGTTGTTTGCGGAACTTATTTGCTCTTGGTTTATATTGCTTATTGCTTTTCCATCTCTTTGACACATTTCTTAGCATAAAATTTACCAATTTGTTCCTTGGGAGAGGCAAAAAGATCAATGAAAATGTATAGAGTAACTTCTTACATCACTTTAAAGGGTGGCTTCCTTATTGTATGTGAAGGTGGCATGCTACAGGCAAACTCCGCTTATGTAAGGTTGAGATCCCAATCTTTGGTTATCATAGCCACCAACCCATGCAATGAAACAACAAACTTTTATCCATAACTTCAATTTGGAGGTTGGTTTGTGGATGATTTGATGTATTAAACAAGAGCTTTATTCCTAGAATTTTCCATAAAGAACACTAAAGAACTTTAAGTATCGATATGATAAAATAGACTTAGGCACCCATTAAAGATGAACAATATCCTTGAACTACAAATCATCCATCTTATGACAAAGAACAAAATGTGTTAGATAATCGATCTACTAATACCATGATTGCATCTTTTCCTTATTGTATGTGAAGTAGTCCTATGATGAAGTCCATACTCATATCTTCCCAAGGTCTTAAAAGCACAAATAGAGGCACATATAAAGCTTGATGAAATGTGCTCGTAGTACATTGATATGACCCCTATTGATTAATGAGAGCTTTAACATCGACTTGCATGCTAGGACAATATAAGTGTTCTCAAAGCACTTCTAAACTCTTGTGTATGTTAGAATGACCTTCATTGCCTACTTCGTGTGGTTCCCTAACCAAGAATTCACAAATAAAACACTTGGGAACCACTTAATGAATTTGGTTACTCAAGAAAATAAATTTTAATATGTTTTGCTCATTTAGAATTAAACTTTATATAATTTTGTTACAAGGGTTTAATGAAAGACAAGAAAGATAGAAACTTCAATTCAGTCCCTCTAAAGCCGCAATACTAAAGAGATTAACTCAAGAGTCATTTCTAACCTCACAATAGACACACCCATAGTGTTGATGAGAAAACTCTAAACCTGAATTTTATTGCCCAAAATATGCTTTATTCATTACAATTCTACTTATCTATATATCTTGAGCTTCCTTGTGCTTGAATAGGAAACAAAAACTAAAATTCTACTGAAAACTAGTTAATAAATTTGCCTAATTTGAGTAGGATTCAAATAACACTTGAGTGGCAAGCAAACCTACTTTCCAACCATTTTCCTAACTATTATACTTTCTAAAATTATAATAATAAAAATAAAAAAATAACAGGAAAAAAGAAAACTTCCTAAAATTTAAGTCCACTAAGTATGCATCTTATATTCAGTGCAAACTCAATTACCTTCTTGTTCAGCTTATGAAAAGTCTTGTCCCTTCCACATTTAGCCCATGTAATCCAGGCATCAATATTTCATGACTATATCCATCTGCTAGACCATTCTTAAATGCTCCTAAAACCTAAGTCGATAGATCCTTCTTTAAAGAGTTTGACTTAGAGAACTGGGACAAGAATGAAACTAAAATTTTGTTGATATGCTCTTCAATTTGGATCAGATGAAGGATTTATTGATTTAGGAACCAAAGATTGTTCTATATAAATTAAGATTGAATTAATGACTCAAGAAGGTATTTCCACGATACCCTTATAACTAGAAAGGGATTGTGGGGTGAAAAGGAATGGTTTGATCTTCACAAGCCCTTGCGTGAATGAAAATCAAGTCTTTAAAGAGCACCAGAAAGGATTTCTATAAAGGAATGCAAAGAGCACTCACTATGTTTATTGAATCTAGAAATCAATCAAATCTTATTACAAATGAGTTTTACACTGTTCATATGCTAAAACTAATGCCCTAGGATATCCACTTTGTACTCTTCAAAATAAATAGATTGAGCTTTTTGCATAGCGAAGTTAATTAACTAAAATTGGTCATTTTTAGATTTCAACCTAAATAACAGACTCTCAATAAATAAGCTTACAACAAGCTACTTAGGCCCAAAATAAACCTAAATGCTAAGAGGGCTTATCTAAGGCTAGAATCCACTTAGTTAAGTTCAAAATAACTTATTTAAGATGTCCAAAGCATAATCTAAGTCTGCCTAAATAGATTACATCATGTGGCCTAATGATGCTCAAAATAACCTAATTGTAACAAACAAGCTATTTATAATTGCATAGCACAGCTAACCTTCTTCAACAAGTCCAACACGTTGCTCTATGCCTTGAATCATCAGCATGAACTTAGTTGACATGTCTCCAAGTGATTTAGATTCTTCCCTTACATATAGATTTACCATCAAATTGTTGAGAGCCTCTTTAGTAAGTTTAGCCCACAACCATATCATTGATCCCCTAAGATTCTCTTATGGATCTTTTACCTTAGTAACAATTTTTAAAGCTTGTTTAAGTGTTTCTCCTTGCTTTTCAAGCTCTCTAACATATCCCATTCCTTCTTCCTTGTCCAAATACACTTGGGATACTTGATCTCCATCATTCCCCCCTCCACAAAAGGATTTGTGATAGAAATATTCAATTTAGCAATTATACACCCCAATAGTTGAAGAACTAAGATACATATGGATTGCAAATTAACACCCTCCACAATTTATGGAAAGTTGGATCGTTCAAGTTTGGAAAATAATTTGATTAGAATAGCACTTTGAATCCTCCAAAATGCTACAAACTTTTCAAGTTTGATAAGTTAAAAAGGAAAACAAAGATTTTAGGTGTTGAATGCCACAAACTGAATAGTTTGAAAAGTTTCAAAGATAATGCAAGAACTTTAAACAAAAATCTCACATAAAAAACTGAGATGTTGTATAATCATCAAATCATGCCCTTATAAAGAGAATTAGCCTTGTTTATATAGGACGAAGGTTAAGACACAATAGTCAAATCTAATTTAATACAAAGTGTAGCTTCCCATTTAATGACAGCCCCACAACTTGTAACTCCTTATTCTAATTAAGTGAAATTAAACTCACACTTAATACAAGGTGTAGCTGCCTATTTAATGATAGCCCCACAACTTGTAACTTTTTATTCTAATTAAGATACACTAAAACTCACACTTAACAAAATTCAAACCCTAATTTCATGCATGTTGAATTCTCACAACAAATAACCCAAGCCCAACTTACTAAAGTTGAAAATAACCCCAAATAACAACCCAAGATCTAAACACATGTCAAAGTTAGTTCATTGGCATTTTTATTCTTCAGTGGAATGGACTGATTCAAACAATGTGGGTTGGATCATTGTCTTCATGATTTGAACGTGTTTGAACCATGTTAATAGGTTTAAGCTCTTCCTACATACATAGACCTTTGACAGAATCTAGGTGATCTTAATCCTTCCAAATGTTTTCAAGTAAGCAAGTTAATGCTTATTTCATCCTTTTAACTTTAGCTCTTGTCATTGGCCCTCTATAAATAGTTAAAGGATCTTACATCTTGGTGCTACCTCCAACCTTAGCCAAATCATCCCCTTGATGATTCATATCATTTCTCTATTCCTCAAAAGGACTCTTCATCAAATCATCGCCTTCAATAACTACATCAAACAAAGTTAAATCAAAAACATTTAAAGTGGCATTTACATTGCCATACTCACTTGGTAAATCCAATTTGTATGCATTGTCATTTATTCTTTGAAGGACTTGAAATGGACCATCCCCTCTTGGCATCAATTTTAATTTCCTTTGTCTAGGAAATCTCTCTTTCCTCAAGTGTAGCCTAGCCCAATCACTAAGTTCAAATACAATCTTCTTACAGTTCTTATTGTGTTGGTTTTCATATTGAAGAGTTCTCTTTTCTATTTGTGCACACACCCTTTCATGCACGGCTTTGACAAACTGAACCTTCTGTTTGCCATCCAATTTAGCTTTATCAATCGGTAAAGGAAGCAAATCCATAGGAGTTAATGGATTGAAGTTGTACACAACCTTAAATGGAGAATGACAAATTGTAGCATATTCACATCGGTTGTAAGCAAATTCCATGTGTTGCAAACATTCCTCCCAATTCTTCAAGTTTCTTTGAATTATGACTCTCAAAATTATGCAGAGAGTCCTATTTACCACCTCCATTTATCCATCCTTTTGTGGATGACAAGTTGTTGAATACAACAGCCTTGTACCTAACTTACTCCAAAGCTTTTCCAAAAGTGGCTAAAAAACTTCACATCTCTATCACTCACAATTGTCTTTAGAAGGTCATGTAATCTCATAAGAACAGCCTTGCAACATGTATGGCTTCATCTGTTTTATGGCAAGGAATGAAATTATCCATCTTGCTAAACCTATCAATAACAACAAAAATAGAATCTCTTCTCATTTTTGTCCTAGGTAAACCTAAGACAAAGTCCATTGATATATCAGCCCAAGGCTCATTAGGAATAGGAAGAGGAGTATACAGCCCATGAGCCATTACTTTAGATTTAGCTCATTTGTATATAATGCATTTCTCACATATTTGCTCAACATCTCTTTTCATTTGTGGCTAGAAGAAATAATCACTTAACACATCCAAAGTCTTCTTAATTCCAAACAGTCCTATTAACTCACCATTATATGCCTCTCTTACAAGCAATTGTCTTATTGAAAAGAAAATCATTATGCTTAAAGAACTTGCCAAAACCCCCCTTTCTGACATGCCCTATAAACATCAATGTTAGAATTATAAAAATCTTTAATGTACTCAAAAACTAATAATTTTGCATCAAGATTAGAAATTAAAGCATACCTTTTAGAAAGAACATCAGTGACCACATTTTTTTTACCTTATTTATACTTGATGATGTATGAAAAGGATTCAATAAACTATATCCATTTTGCATGCCTATAACTTAGCTTGCCTTGTCCTTTCAAGATATTTCAAGGTCTCACAATTAGTGTGTATAATGAATTCCTTGTACCAGAGATAGTGATGACATGTCTCTAACATTATCAACAAGGCATAAAACTCCTAATCATATGTTAGGTAGTTAAGACTTGGTCCATTTAGCTTCTCACTAAAGAACATAATTGGTTCGCGCCCTCTCATTCAGACTTTCTCAATACCTATTCCACTTGCATCACACTCAATCTCAAAAGTTTTAACAAAGTTAGGCAAAGCAAGCAAAGGGGTTGAATTAAGTTTTTCTTTAAGCAAGTTAAAAGCACGATCTTGTTCTTTATGCTACTTAAATCCCACATTCTTTTTTATGCATTCAATTAATGGTGCAACAATTATAAATAAATCCTTAATGAATCTTCTATACATTGATTTTAGATCATAACTCAAGCAAGAAATCTCATGATTTCATAAGCATACAAGATCCTATATATGTCACTAAGAAGATTAGGATGATCTACTAACTTGAAATGTAGCGGAATAACTCCTTGTATGCTTGATGCTTTACCTCCTTTATGGAGATTCACCATGGCTTCTCCTTCTTCTCCAACTCACCATGGTTGGAATGGATGGAGTAGACCGATCTCGTCACAACACACTAAGGTTAGAAGAGTTGCTAACTTGTGAAAGCAGCAATCCTTATGGTTCACCCACAATGCTCTTAATAAGCTAAACAACTATTTTACGGGAGAGTGTTTCAACGCATGAAGACTTGAAAGAAGGGAGTGCTCTTGGCTCAAAGATGGGAAGAAGAGTGTAGTACTTTGTACAAAGAAGAAAACACTCAAAGGAACTACGAAATTCCCTTTTATAGGCCTCCAAAAGGTGCCTTTGAAGAGTCATGACTCTTCCAAGAGTTATGTCTCTTGGCAAAACATCATGACTCTTCTAGCAGTTATGTCTGTTGGCGAAACATCATGACTCTTGGCCAAGGGTCACATTCTTTGCAATTAAAAGTCATGATGGTACACTCATGGCCAATCATTCTTGTAAATGAACCCTTTTTTGGCCGAATGGTCAAAAACATTGCCCAAAACAACATATCCTTTCATCCAAAGTACACATACCTTGGTGAAAGGGTGTCCTATATGTTCATTCTAAGGCAAGGTACATGATGAATCTTCCACATTAGCTGAATTCAACTTCTTGGCCGAATTGATCCTTTCTTAACCGAATTCATGTATCCATATGGAGACAATAAACTTACACTCTAAGGGCTTACATGGGAACATGCATTATGGCGTGCTACAGCCCATGGTACATCCTAGTGTCCATTGTGTACTCAAGCACTCTAGATTCCTTCATCTAGCACCACCAATTTCGCCCATTAAGCTTTGGGTTTCAACTCCAACTCATGCTCCTTAATTAGCTCTTCTAGCTTAACTAGTATGAACACATTTATAGCTAGCTTCAATTCCAAAGAACCAAAGATGAGCTGGGGTAATCTCAATTGATTCCAATTGAGTTGATCCCCAGCTTTCTAGTTATTAACTAGTTTTAATGAGCTCCCATGAGCTCACCTTAAGCTAGCTTTAGACACTTGAGATAAGGGAAAGTCAAGTCAACCCAAGCACTTTCAAAGATATCTTGGTGCGCCAAATGGAATTTGTAGCACTTAAGCTATAAAATTCCAGCAAGCTCTCACTTATACAAAGATATATTTAAAAATATATATATGCTCCCACTCAAATAGAACATACTCAAAAAGTGAACATACAAAGATGAAAATAAATAATAGTTGAAGCATATAAGTTTGAGTTGCAGGTGCGACTTTAGGCATGTAAACAAAATCTCTTTACATTGTGGTTTTTAGATCCACAATGAAAGATTGTCACTCTCCTCATGTTTGAACAAATCAAACTTGAACAAATCAAGTTATGCCTCTCAAATCCCAAGAAATTTTGATACACATGTTTAATCAAATTCAGTCTCCTTTGTGAGTTTTAACTCATAAAACTCATAAATGTATTAAACCTCAAGTGCACTTGGTTTCTTTCTCACATTATAGTCAATCTTTCATATTGAACAAAACAATATGTGGCGCTAAGATTGAATAATGTGATTGTGTATCATTTATAGTGTGCAACATATGCTATCATAGT
>JAOTAY010020866.1:0-11669 GCA_025629805.1 Erythroxylum baracoense | reverse complement strand
CCACCCTCGCGGGGCACGGATCCGGGTATCACTGTCGATATCGGGTTCGGGTTCGGCGGGAGTGGGGTGTTACACTGTCACTCCTCAAGATGCAAACAATATGATTCTTCAACAACAACTGAAGGACATCCGACTCAATCAAGATCAAATGAGTAGCCAGATAAATAAAATGCAAGATCAACTTAATTATATCCCCTTTTTTCGATAATGAAAAAAGTGGAGAGTAGAAGATATATATATATATATATTGTTTTGATATTGCTAACTTTTTGCTTTTATAAATTTGAAATCTGGAATCCGGTTTTTATGAATATGTTGATTGGTTGATAAACTTGCCTATGCTATTGAAATGCTGAAATTTATTAAAATGATATACTTTACTAATTTTTGAAATGTTCTTATGTTCTGAAACACATCTAATATGTGCTGAAAGATACTTAATATTCTTATGGTAAATTCCAACGAAAGGCTCCTTCTAATCTTGATTGATAGTAAGAACTTACATATAAAGAGTACAGGTATTTTTTGAAATCCTTTACTATTACCTGAATCATTTGAAAAAATATATCTGTTATTGCTTTTCATCATTAAAAAGGGGGAGATTATTAGCTCAAGGCTTTTAAATTAATGATTTTGATGATAACAATCAATAATATTTATTTAAATTTCAAAAAAATTTTATTGGATTATCTCATTTATTCAAAAAGATAACAATATAAAAAGGCCATATATAACTCAGTTATCTGTTTAGATGAAGAATGTTTAACAATTCCTATTTTGTAGTAACCATCTTAACAACTTTATTTGAATAATAAAAAATGATTCTATAAAATCTGGAATGGATAAGCTCCTATCATCTCTGTATGGACGAAGAAGCCTTCTATTCACCTGTTTCGATAGTCGACTCTGAGATAAAGTCAAATATTTATCATAACATCTGGATACTTGAAGATATTGTTAAAGGTTATATCGAAGTTGTTTTAGAAAAGTCAAAGT
The DNA here is from genome assembly GCA_025629805.1 of Erythroxylum baracoense. Classification (NCBI taxonomy): domain Eukaryota; kingdom Viridiplantae; phylum Streptophyta; class Magnoliopsida; order Malpighiales; family Erythroxylaceae; genus Erythroxylum; species Erythroxylum baracoense. The sequence goes on along the minus strand of JAOTAY010020866.1, from coordinate 10,673 downwards.
AGATTCAGTCAGTTAATGATATAACTGAAGCAACAACTAGTTGAAGAGAACTATTATTTAAGGAAGAGCTACTTATAAATTACATCAAATTTCCTGACATTCATCAGTAGCATCAGTACTCTTGAAAGTCATATCATTATCAAACTTTTTATGCTTTAGAAAGTAAAAAACCTTCTATTGAGAGAGAACGATCTTCTTTGAAGCTTATATTGAGTAAAATCCACTTTCATTTGTTGAGAGCTTATAGAGACTAATTAAATACCACTAGTACGGAAGTTTGAAAAACCTTGAAAATAATGTACTTGTGAGCTTAGAGAGGCTCGTCAAATTACAGAATTTAGTGAAATATTCAAGTTGGACACTTGGGGACTGGACGTAGGCTTGGTTATAGGTTGAACCAATATAAATTGGTTATATCATTCTTTCTCTTTCCTTAACTTTTAAATATCTGCATTATAGTTATTACTATTTTCAATTTGCAAGAGGCTCCTTTTATTTCAAAATTTAACAGGCTCCTTTCATTTTAAATTTTAACAAGTTCCTTTCATTTTAAAATTTAACAAGCTTCTATTGTTTATCCGAATTGATAGAAACTTGTAAAAATTTTCAAGTCATAAACAATTCAACCCCCCTTTTGTGTGTGTTTGATTTATCATAGTCAAATAATGAGAAGTAGTAGATTATTCATATTCCATAATGGGGTAAGAAAAATGTTTTCTACACATCAACTGATATTGCTTGCTAAAAGCCTAGAACGTAATCATCTGGCAAGTTGCTTTTAGAGTGACACTAACTCCAGTGATGGCATTTACACAACAGCAAATTCTCCTACTGGAATTGATCTCTTCACCAGTTTCGCCCAAGATTCATTAGCCTTAGTGGTGACTTTAAACACATAATCATGTTTTTCATAAAAGCCAATGAGCTAATCGAAATGGCAAATAAGGGTTCTACATAGATAAAGAACGTTGTTAAGCTCATTTTTTCCTATCCGATCATTTACCTAATTACTTATTTGCTTCAGATTTGTGACATAAAAAGCTTGGTGATACATGATTATGGAAACAAATATGCCTATTCCTCAATGAATTAGGTAAGAAATTTATAGTTTAGTTGAGATACATCCAATTTGTCCTCAAATAGAGATTTAAGAGATTATATCACCATGCTTAGATGGTTGTAATTCAGAGTAGTGATAAGAAGATGATAAATGTCTATAAAAGAAAATTTACCTTATTTGTTGTCTTATTACCAAGACCAAATTTGTTAACAAATTTACCATCAGGGATCTTGTAGTCTTTGAACTAGTCTCTGATTACAGTAAGAGTGCCCTGCAAATTACTACCAGATTAATATCCATCATTCTTTCAATAAAAGAACTACTATCAATATGAAAGCCATATTTCAATTAAGAAATTTATTTTTTTTCTTGTTTAACATAAGACCTCGAAATTAAACCTTAAAAGGTTAGATATAATCTTACAGACCTATTGAAAAAAAATTTTGTTTCAACGTATATTTACAGAAGAATAGTTCTCAAGATCAGTAGTGGGAGTAAGATGAAATTTGAAAGGTTCAAATCTTATGACAATACATCAAACTAGAACTAATGCCTTTGATGGTACATTTGATGTATAGCTGAAAAGCTACAAAACATTGAAAGATTAACTCTCATAATGAATTCAAAGAGTTTGTTTTAAAGACGATTGTGAATTTATCATGTCTACAAGAAGGTTAGTAAGAGTCAGTAGAGATATATTACTCATAGAGAACAATGATTTTTTCAATTTTTAAAAAATAGTTATTCAAGAACAACTCTTGTTAGACTCTTGGAATTAGATATAAAGAAATACATTGGAAGTTATTCATCTATTCTAAGTCCAAGTACATATATAATGTACTAAAGATGTTTAGCATTTAAGATATTTGATACTTATGAAGTATTAAAGATATCCATTATTCTATGTATAAGTTGATATTTGAGCTTAAGGTTATATGGATATTAATTTAAAAGTACATCTTTACTTAGAATAATATCATTTTAAGATAAAAAAGGTTCCAATGTAGCAATGGTTTCCAATTAAGCCATAATACATTTTCATTTAGTAGAAATGATTAATAAGATAAATAGGTTCTTTAGTGAACTTAATATAGTTCCTTGCATTGTCCAAGACAGTATTGTACTAAAGAACACAAGAGCTATTGAACATGCTAAAGGAGTTAAGGTCTCGTCAAATATCTAAGGATGTATTTAGGCAAATTTCTTAATTGTAATGATAATTAAGATGAAAGTTGTAAGATTTAAGCTAGTGCTCACTATAGAGAATCTCGTAGAGTTCTTTCATTAAGCCACTGTCCCATAAATAGCATAATCATCATATGATGATATAGTATTAGATACTTAAACAATTGGCTTAGTATAAGTGGGAGATTGTTAGTTTATGCCTTACAGCTAATTGATTGGTTATAGTTTAGTGAAAGGCATTATTTATCTTGTACATGTTTAGATATATATAATAAAGTCCATGGGATAATTATACATTGTAAATGAAATTATGATGGGATTATAATTAAGAGATTTATAATGCATTTATGTATTATCTCTAAATTGTTCCTAGTCATTCTACTATTAAGACTGGACATTAATAGAACCTAAAAGACTAAAACATGTTATATTTTTCCTTATAAAGGAAGTATTTGATCTCATAGACTAAAGTACGGAGATATTTAAACAAACGTGTGGGTGCTTATTAGAGAACAAGTTCACTGAATTGACCTGATATATGAAATCTATTTGGAACATTACTTGTATGTCTATTAAATTCTCATTGTGATGATTGTATAAATGATCATTTGACTTGAGTTCTCCAAAGTTATCTTGTTTAAGGATTGCTATGTTTTGATACTACTTATGACCTATTTAATCATAGGTCGTTCAGTCGGTAATCATTGGATATAGTATGAACTATATGGAGATAGTTGAGTGATTAAGATATGATTCATCATCTTAAAGTAATGAGGGAGAATGTTCTATTGTTCTCGGTTAGTATTGATTCAAGAAATCCTTACCCAAAGTAAAATAACATTTTGTAAATATTTTACAAATGTCATTAATTGAATCAATAATTGATGACAGAGAACTAAAATGATTGGACTGAAAATATAGTAGGTACTAATTTCATGCTTTATATCTAATCGGAACATTGTATGATGAAAGGATTGAATTATACAACAAATTCATACATGGAAAGGTTAGTCAAAATTATTTGAGATTCCTAAATATTTGGGTGGTAATGATGCATGTGTTGGTAGACGTCAATCTTGATCTATAATTATAAATTGTTAATTAAAGATAAATTAAAAGGTTTTAATTTATTTATTTAACAATTTATAATCATAGATCAAGATTGACATCTACCAACACGTTATGGCCAGTTAAGTTTTAATTTATTTAATTCTAATTATGAATTAAAATTAAAATTTATAATCAATGTCAACGTGTTTGGGAACCTAATGGGTTTCATGTAAAGAATAAGTTGAAGAGAGCAAAGATATTTTAATCAAGTTAGACATGATTGTAAAGTTTGAGAAACTCTATGATTAAATATAAGATATTTAATAAATAAGGATCAATATGAGATATTTGATTTTATGTGGGCATAATTGATATTTAATTAGAATTATTTATAATTCTAATTAAAGTTTAATTAAAACTAGAATTTAATTTCAATTAAATTACTAAAATATTTAAAACTTATTATAAATAGGCTTAAGTTTTAATGGAGCTAGCACTTCTTGCTCAACCCTCTTTGTAATAGTTACAAAGTTCTCTTAACTTATTCTATAGATATCATTAGATGCTGAAAACTTGTGCAGCTACAGTGGTTGAGATGGATCAGTTTTGGGAACGATTCGTGGGAAGCGATAAGAAAAGGATCAAGCTTCATAATAGGGTACGAATTAAGATTCATATTTATTATGATTTGTGTGTTTATCATTTTATATAATTAAAATGATCTTGGTTTTCAAGAAATCAAAATATGAAAAAATTTTGTAATTATTTCCTGACGGTTGGGATCGAATCTTGTCTTGATTTCCCTATAAGAAGTACTTTAATTTAATTTAGACAATAGTATACATGATCTAAAAACTTGAAATCAAATAAAGAAAAATAATATCAACAATATCCCTACAATGCTTTTTAAACATAATCAAGGATATGAGATTTATTTATTTTTAATCTAATGATTCAATAATAACTTCTTAATTCATGTCCTTACAGCCATTTAGTTAGTACAATTTTATATATGACAATATTATTTTAATTAAGAGATACATTTTTATCCTTACACATTTTGTTAATTACATTTAATGTTTTAATACTAAAGGAAAATTTTATAAAATAATTTTCATAAAATTAAAATTATAATGAGATCATAATTATAAGATTCTATTTGTATTATGTATTTTATTTATGGTAGCTCAGTCGGTAGTATTTGGATATATTACAAACCATATGAAGATAAATTAGTAAGTTAGATTAGTAGAAATTTTCTAACCAGAACAAATCGAGATATGAAAAGTGTTTTATATTTTTAATTACTTTTTATGATTTATATTTTTCAAATCCTTTTTCCCTTTACCTATTTCTAATTTGCATGGAAGTTCTCACTCTCTTGCTATGACATAAATTCTCCACTGCTCCTAACTTTAAGTATCACTCCAAGTGTACGTTGCTTTCTCTAACAAGCTTATGTTTTGTAGAGGATCTTATCCTCTTGAGTAAGGCTAATACTTATTTAGTTTCTCCACTAATTAGTACCCGACAAAGTTTTAAGGAGCTTTCTGGGTTGAGCATTAATTTTTAAAAAACTTTTCATAATGTCAAAAAGTACAACACACCTATAAGATATTTTGTCATGAGTCATTGAAATGAAAAAAAAAGATCCTCCTCTTCAGTATTTGGGAATTTCTATCTCTTATAGAAGACTAAGATATAGAGAATGTCTACCCCTGATTGAAAAGATATAAAAAAAGATTGGGATCTTGGATAAATATAACTCTTTCTTATACAGGTAAATTTCAACTGCTGAAGTGTATTATTATGTTAATGCAAACCTACTAGTGCTCTCATATATTTTTATCAAAAGGGTTTGTTAAAACTATGGAAAAAACGTATGAAGCAGTTTTTATAAGGTAAAGGGAAAGGAGAGAAAGGAATGACTAAGGTGAGCTGGAAGCACATACGCTAACCAAAGGAAATTGGAGGGTTAGAAGTTGGAGACAATCAGTAGGAGTAATAAATATCTAATGTTGAAGAGAATATGGAGAATCTTAAGTGAACAAGAATCTTTGTGGATCAAATGAGTACACAATTATATATTAAAGGGTGGAAGTTTATAGGTAATTAATATTAAAGACAGTTACTGATGGTTCTTCAATGAAATACTCAAGTTGAAGGAAGAGGTGCAATAACATGTTACATGTAGAATAGGGGCAGGGGATAGGATTTCATTATGGTGTGATAACTGGACTAGTCAAGAGGCTTTAATACACAATAAGGTGGCAAAGGATTCCCTGGCTAGGTTCTCAAAGAGAGCCAAGGTATAAGAGTTAATTCAAAATGGCAATTGGTCTCTTTCCTCAAATGAGTTAAGAATTCTATCAACCCCTTAATATAGATACCATGGAGATTAAGATGTTTATCTATGGAATGGATTATTTGTAATAGAAATTGTTAGCTCAAGGTTTATTATTAATGACTTTGATGATAAATCTATAATATTTCAAAATTTAAACTAGATTTATTTTCTTATATAGTTAACAATATAATTCTTAAAAGGATATAATATCATAGGATAAATGCTTCCTTTCTTGCCTTATTAGAAATGATTCCACAACATTTGGAAGAATCTTACTAATTCGAACAATTAGCTCTAAAATTTTTGACAAAGCTTTTCTCTTAACGTCTGAATATTGGAATATTTCAGCAGAGATGATATCAAAGATTCTTTAGATACAAAGTCAACTCAAAATTAAAATGAAGCAACGGCTAGTTGAAGAAAATGTCTACTTAAGGAAGAGCCACTAGGTTTGTGAATAACACACAGATTTGTAAAACACTTTAGCAGCATCAATATTCTTGAAAGTCATATCTATATCAAATTTCTTGTGCCTTAGAAAGTGAAATAACTCTATTGTGAGAGACTATTAAACCTTTATACATTTTTTAAAGCTTGTAAAGACTTGTTAAATACTATGAGTGTGGAAGGTTGAAGAACCTTGAAAAATAAATACTTGTGAGATTGGAGAGGCTCGTGAAAATTTACTACTTGAAGTTTTATAGTGAAATACTTAAGTTGAATACTTGGGGACTAGACGTAGGCTTCGTTAAAAGTCAAACTAGTATAAATTGACTGTGTCATTCTCATTCTCTCTCTCTCTTAACTTTTAAATTTTTTCATTATAGTTTGTATGTTTAATTCGCAAAAGGCTCCTTCATTTTTGGAATAGGCTTCTTCTGTTTTAATATTGTAAGAGGTTCCTTTCATTTTTAAACATTAACAGGCTCCTTTTGTTTTTAATAGGCCCCTTTCATTTTAAACGTTAATAGGCTCCTTTCATTTTCTAAACGCTAATAGGCTCCTTTCATTTTAAACTTTAGCAGGCTCCCTCCGTTTATTAAACATTAACAGGCTCCTTTCATTTTAAACTTTAACAAGCTCTTTCAATTTACAAATTTTTTTGTTGAAATTTAGCAAGTTCTTATCATTTACACGAATTGATAGTAACTTGCAAATTTGTTTAAGTCACAAACAATTAACCCCCCCTCCCCCTCGTGCATGTGTTTGCTTTAATAGAAATAACTAACAGAAAAGAAAAGGATCTAATGTATAGGATAGACACAAGAATAGGATGGTACAAACTAGTTTGGAGAAATGTTCTTAAACCAAATGCAATCTTTTTGCTTTAGTTAGCTATGTTGAATAAACTCAGCAATATAGATATATTAAAGTTTTTATGTACTATACAATTTTGAGGAGGAGGATAGAGATTATCTATTTTTCAAGTGTAGATTCTTTAAAGAGGTATGACATAGAATTTCAGCTTTATTCATAATAGTTGTAACCAAAGCAACCTAACTGATACCTTATAAGAGATATTACAAATGCCTAATTCTAAGCAAGATAAGGAAATATATATAATGGAAACTACAACTTGTCTCCAAGAGATATTAAAAGAGAGAAATAACATAAGGTTTTTAGGTAAATCTAGATGTTTAAGTTCTCATATTGAGCTTACAATTGTAAATATAAGAGAATAGCTTATTATCAACCACATGATAAAGAATTGTAGTAAAAGGCTGGTGCATTTTTGGAGAATTTAATTATATCATAATAGGTTGATGGAGTTGATAGTAATTGTAAAGATGAACAAACTGATTTGGCATAGAAATTCATGAACTGTCAACAGTATGTGTACTGTGCTAAGAGGAAGCAAAAATTAAGTGAGCACTTCCTTTAAATGCCACTATTCTGATCAAAGGACAGTATATAGAAGTTAGGGAGCTACTATCATGGAATACGAATCAAAAGGAAGAACAACAAAATGAGATCAAAGGAATTGGAAAAAATTGGAGAACTCTTACACCCAAAGAATAGGGAAGCTCGCCTAGTCAACTAATAGGATTAGGAACAAATAAACATACAAATGATACATTCTTCTTATAATCAAAGCAACTCAAGCACATGAAGATTAACAGTGCAATAATCAAATCATTAAGGTGATTAAGTACATAATTATAACGAGAGAAGACTCACCTGAAGAGGTAAACGAAGGAAGGAGTTCGGAGTAGTAGATCTCTCTACAACCAAATCTCATAATATCTAGTCACTAACAAGTAGTCAGGAATTAGCAAGAGAATATGGGGCTTATACAGAAGAATCAAGTAGAGTTTAGTTCTTACCTGGATTGAGATCACCCCTACATGCCTAGATTCTGAGAGTTATTCAAGCTAAAATCCAAACCTACCAATCTTGGTTTTAAAGGAAGAAAATGCATGACACGAAACTAAAGAGGCTATACCGTTGATATTCCAAGACTTCCTTCAGGAAATTCCCTTGAAGTTTCCAAATCTCCCAACTCTAATTGGGAATGTTTAAAGACGTGATACTCTGCTAGAGAGGAGTTTTATGCAAAGTAAAAAAAAAGATCCTAATAAATCGACAATATATAAGAAATTAACATATTTAGAAGAAAATATAATAAATTACATTCTATGTTATTAACTATTCTAAGTTTGCCAAGCCAAATATTATCCTACTCTGCAAGTGTGTAAATGATTGAATATTATTTTGTTAAGCAACTAGATAAAAGTCTAAATTATTAAATCAAACATTTTTAGTAGTTTTTTAGTTTAATTAATGTTAGTGATTTTCTACTTTAAAATTTTCTTTTACGGGAATTAACATAATGATAAATATAGTATATCAAATCAACTATTTATGATATTATTTAATTATCAAATAATTTTATTATATTTTAAGTAATAAAAAAATTTTCTTTTGTGGGAATTAACATAATGGTAAATGTAGTATATCATATGAAATATTTACGGTATTATTTAATTGTCAAATAATTTTTATTATATTTCATTAAAATTTAAATTAAATTTAATATTATGTTAGTTTAAATAAATATAAATAAAATAAAAAAGAATAAATTTTGTGACACTTAAATAATAATATACAAATAAATAATACTTTTTTTAGAATGCAATAAATTTAGGGATTTATAATAACAAAAGAAAAAGGACTACAAGTAGATGAACCACAAGTGTTGCAATGAATTATCACTTAGCTATTCAAATATTTAATAAGCTAAAAATATATAAAAATCAGAAATTTTATCTTTAACTTATCACTCAAAACTTAAAAGTCAAAACCATAAAATTCTTTTACGACTAATTCTTTAGTTGAATATTTTAGATTCATATGTTGATGAAAAAAAATTGAGTGGAAGAAATACACCTAAATGTTTCAAAAGAAATTATAAAAACAAGAAGTTAACGTTAACTTTTTAAATATGGAAGTTGAAAGCTACGGCAAGAGATATGCCAAAAATTTTATATCTTCCGTTACTCTCTAACAAAATGAGAATTAATAAAAACATTGGAATGAGACTTAATAAGCTTTGGATGAAAGTCTTTAAAACATTGGAATGAGACTTGAAAGTGATGCCTACAATAAGAGAGTAATGAATGTCAAAAATAAAAATTGAGAGTGGGCTCATACAAGGAAGTGATAAATCATAGGCAGTAGAATATGCAAGATTTGTAGCATTTAATACTCTCTTGTCTCTTGTTGCATAGGCCCTTATAAGAATGGGCACGACGCAGGTGCTCAGCCAGTCCTTACCTAAGGTTGGGACTAGTTTTACCTCTTTTACAAAATGCCACCTAGGAATGTCAATAGGTTGGGTCTAGGCTTGGGCTGGCCCTAGGTTATGGTAGCCCGTGGCTGGGTGGGTCAGGATGGGTGGATCCACAGTCCGACTCAACGACAGGCTGACCAGTCTACGGCCCTAGCTATGGCCCGACGAGCCACGAGAAGGACAGCCCAGCCCAGTCTGACCTATCATTTATTTTTCAAGTAAAAAACTATCAAAACGACTTCATTTTGGAAATAACAGGCAGGCCACGGGTCAAAAGTGGGTTAGGCCAGACCGATTTTTGCCATCCCTATAGCCACCATTTTGTTAAATAAGGCCGATCATAGTCGAACCATAGCCCACCTGTGGCCTGATTAACCCGAGCCCGAAGCGAGCCGAGCCGAGCTGATTTTGCCATCCCTATTGCCACCATTTTATTAAATCTTCCTCCATTATCCGTAAAATTGTCGTTTCTTGATATGTTTGGTTCCGATGTATCTGAAACGTTGTGTCTTTAACGTCATCATTTTGGTAAGTTAATGCATGAGAGTTTTCACTCTCCAATCACTGTGTCTTTAAAATTTTTATTATCATTAATGGATTTTTTAATTTCTCACAAGATAAACAGTAGCTTTTATGAACAGTATTGGGATAATAAATCCCACATCGAAAAGAAACATCTAACAATAACATATAAGATTGAGGATGAGCAATCTTCTGTAAGACTTAAGTTTTTTGGATCGACCTCATTCTCAACCCAACTTATATTTCAAGGTGGTATCAAAGCCTACAAGGTCCAATAGCCCAGCAAAGATCTTGGAGCCCGAAGACCTTAAATAATTCACTTGACAAACCCAAAAAGAAGTTGCAAGTGAGGGGAAGTATTGGGATAATAAATCCACATCGAAAAGAAACAACATCTAACAATAACATATAAGGTTAAGACTGAGCATTCTTCCATAAGACTCAAGTCTTTGGGATCGACCTCATTCTCAACTTAACTTAAATTTTAAGAAACAGCTTTACTAAATTCCTTTCTAAACAACTTCATTGTCTTTCTCATAATATAATCCATTATGATCATGAGTTGAGTCAAGGATGCCATGTTGTACTGTCTAAATATTGCACGTGTTTAAGAATAATGAAATTAAACAGTATTAGTTCTTCACTTCGGACTTTTTAACTGTTAACAACAAAACTTCCTATTGTACAGTACACAAGCTGCATTTAGATCTACGGTGCGG
>JAOTAY010020865.1:0-11670 GCA_025629805.1 Erythroxylum baracoense | reverse complement strand
CACCTTCGGTGGGAAAATTGCCCGTTGACATATCTTCGGTAGGTAAAACAACCAGCTCACACAGATGCTGGGCACCTTTAGTGGGAAAAACAGCCCATTTGCACACCTTCGGTGGGTAAAACAGCCCGTTGGGACGGACGCTAGGCCCTTTTGGTGAAAAGAACAGCCAATTGGTATGGTCAGTAGGCACCTTCGGTGGTAAAAACTGCCCGTTGACACACCTTCGGTGGGTAAAACAACTAGTTTGCACAGATGCTAGGCACCTTAAGTGGGAAAAACAACCCGTTGCCACAGTCGCTAGGCACCTTCAATGGGAAAAACAACCCGTTGGCACACCTTTGGTGGGCAAAACAGCCCGTTAGGACGGACGCTAGGCACCTTTGGTGAGAAAAACAGCCTGTTGGCACGGTTACTAGGCACCTTCGTTGGGAAAACTACCCATCGACACAGCTTCGATGTGTAAAATAGCCTGTTAACATAGATGCTAGGCACCTTTAGTGGGAAAAATAGCCCGTTGGCACACCTTCGGTGGGCAAAACAACTCGTTAGCACGGACGCTAGGCCCCTTTGGTGAGAAAAACAGTCTCTTGGCACGGTAATTATGCACCTTCGGTGGGACAAACTGCCTGTTTACACACCTTCGGTGGGAAAACTACCCATTGACATAGCTTCGATGGGTAAAACAACCTGTTCACACATATGCTAGGCACCTTTAGTGGGAAAAATAGCCCGTTGGCACATCTTCGGTGGGCAAAACAGCCCATTGGCACGGACGCTAGGCCCTTTTGGTGAGAAAAACAACCTCTTGGCATGGTGGTTATGCACCTTTGGTGGGACAAACTGCCTGTTGACACACCTTCGGTGGGTAAAACAACCTATTCGCACAAATGCTAGGCACCTTCGGTGGGAAAAACAGCCTGCTGCCACGATCGCTAGGCACCTTCGGGGGAAAAAAGGCCCGTTGACACACCTTCGGTGGGAAAAATAGCCCGTTGGCATACCGTTGACGTGCAAAATAGCCCATTTGCAGGGTCACTAGGCACCTTCGATTGGAATAACAACTTGTCTGCACACATTTGATGGGCTAAATAGCCCGTTGGCATAGTCGCTAATCACTTTTTAAGAAGAAAACAGTTTGTTGGGTAACTTTGGTAGGAAAAATAGCTTACTGGTAGGGTCCTTTGGCACCTTTAATGGGAAAGATAACCCGTTGGCACACCTTCGGTAGGCAAAATAGTCTGTTGGAACGGTCGCTAGGCACCTTTGGTGGTAAAAACAGGTCGCTGGCACATGTTCGATGTGCAAAAAGCCCATTGGCACGGATGCTAGGCAGCTTGGGTGGGAAAAGTAGCTCATTGCCAATGTCGCTAGGCCCCTTCAGTAGGAAAAATAGCCTAGGCCCCCTCAGTAGCAAAAACAACACGTTGGTACACCTTTGGTGGGAAAAACAGCCCGTTGGCACGATAGCTAGGCACCTTCGGTGAGAAAAACAGCCCGTTGGCATGGTCATTAGGCACCTTCGGTGGGAAAAACACAACCAGTTCGCACAAATGCTAGGCACTCTCGGTGGGAAAAACAGCTCGTTGCCACAGTCGCTAGGCACCTTTGGTGGGAAAAAAGGCCCATCGACACACATTCAGTGGGAAAAATAGCCTATTGGCATACCGTCGATGAGCAAACTAGCCCATTTGCAGGGTCACTAGACACCTAGGGTGGGAATAACAACTTGTGGACACATATTTGATGGGCTAAACAGCCCGTTGGCATGGTCACTAATCACTTTCGAAGAAGAAAACAGCCCGTCGGCACACCTTCGATGGGCAAAATAGCCCGTTGGCATGGACGCTAGGCACCTTGGGAGGGAAAAATAGCTCATTATCATTGTCGCTAGGCCACTTTGGTGGGAAAAATAGCCTAGGCCCCTTCAGTGGCAAAGACAGCCCATTGGGACACCTTTGGTGGGCAAAACAGCCCGTTGGCATGGACGCTAGGCACCTTGGGTGGGAAAAATAGCTCATTGCCATTGTCGCTAGGCCACTTCGGTGGGAAAAACAGCCTACGCCCCTTTAGTGGCAAAGACAGCCCATTGGGACACCTTTGGTGGGCAAAATAGCCCGTTCGCTCGGACGCTAGGCACCTTAGGTGGGAAAAACAGCCCGTTGGCAACGTCACTAGGCACCTTCAGTGGGAAAACAGCCCGTTGGCATAGCTTTGATGGGCAAAATAGCTCGTTGGCATACCTTTCCTGGGGAAAAGAGCCCGTTTATATAGTCATTAGGCACCAACGGTGGAAAAAACAGCCCATCTGTACACTTTTGGTGGGCTAAATAGCCCGTTGGCACAGTCGTTAGGCACTTTTAGAGGGGAAAATAGCCCGTTGGGAACTTCGATGGCAAAATAGCCCATTGGTACGATCGTTAGGCAACTTTGAGGGGAAAAATAACCCGTTGGCACACCTTTAGTAGGGGAAAACAACCCATTGGCACACCCTTGATCGATAAAAGAGCCGGTTGGTAGGAGCGCTAGGCACCTTCGATGGGAAAAATAGTCCATTCGCATGGTTTCTAGGCACATTCGGTGGGAAAAATAGCCCTTTGGCACACCTTCAGTGGGCAAAACAGCCAGTTGGCATAAACGTTAGGCACCTTTGGTGGGAACAATAGCACGTTGGCACAACTTTGGTCGACAAAATAGCCTATTGGCATGGATGCTAGGCACCTTTGATGGGAAAGCAGCCTGATGGAACGGTCACTAGGCATCTTCAGTGTGAAAATTGGCCCGTTGGCACACCTTCGGTGGGCAAAACAGCCAATTGGCACAGACACTTGGCACCTTTCGTGGGAAAAACAGCCCGTTGGCTTACCGTCGAGGGGCAAAATAACCCGTTTGCACGGTCACTAGGCACCTTCAGTGGAAAAATAACCTTTCGGTACACATTTGATGGGCTAAACAACCCGTTGATGGGAAAACAGGTCGTTGGGTTACTTCTGTGGGTAAAATAGCCTTTTGGTATGGTTCTTGGGCACCTTTGGTAGGAAAAATAACCCATTAGCACACCTTTGGTCGGAAAAGTAGTTTATTGGCATAGTCGCTAGGCACCTTTGTTGGGAAAAATAGCCAGTTGGCACACCTTCGGTAGGCAAAACAGCCAGTTGACATAGATGCTAGGCACCTTCGGTGGGAAAAACAGCCCATGGCACACCTTCAGTGGGCAAGATAGCCTATTGGAACAGGCACTAGGCACCTTTGGTGAGAAAAAGAGCCCGTTAGCAAGGTCGCTAGGCACCTTTGGTGGGAAAAACGACCTTTGGCTGGCAAAATAGTAGGTTGACACAAGCGCTGGCCAACTTCGGTGGGAAAAATAGTCTATTGGCATGGACGCTAGGCACCTTCGATGAGAAAAATAGCCCATTGGCAGGGTCGCTAGGAACCTTCGGTGGGAAAAACAACCCGTTGACACACCTTCGGTGGGCAAAACTACCAGTTGACACAAACATTAGGCACCTTTAGTGGGAAAAACAACCCGTTGGCATATCTTTGGAGGGCAAAACAACCAGTTGACATAGACGCTAGGCACTTTTAGTGGGAAAAATAGCTCGTTCGACACACCTTCGGTGGGCAAAACAGCTAGTTGGCACAAATGCTAAGCACCTTTGGTAGGAAAAAAGGCTGTTGACACACGTTTGTTGAGCAAAATAGCCCGTTGGCATGAAAGTAGGCACCTTGGGCGGGAAAAATAGCTCGTTGGCACAGTCGCTAGGTACCTTCGGTGGGAAAAATAGCCGGTTGGCATACCTTTAATGGGTAAAACAGCCAGTTGGTGTGGATGCTAGGAACCTTTGGTGGGAAAAACAGCTCGTTAGCACACCTTTGGTGGGCACCTTCTGTAAGAAAAACAGCCTGTTGACATAGTCGCTAGGCACCTTTAATGAGAAAAACTGCCCGTTGACACACCTTCGGTGGGTAAAACAGCCAGTTGACATAGTTGCTAGGCACTTTCAGTGGGAAAAATAATCAGTTGGCACACCTTCAGTGGGCAAAACAGCTAGTTGGCACAGTTGCTAGGCATCTTAAGTGGCAAAAATAGCCTGTTGGCACACCTTCGATGGCCAAAACAGCCCTTTGGCACAGACGCTAGGCACCTTCAGTGAGAAAAATAGCCTATTGGCATGGTCACTAGGCACCTTTTGTGGGAAAAACAACCCGTTGACACACCTTCGGTGCGCAAAACAACCTGTTGACACAGGCACCTTTAGTGGGAAAAACAGCCCGTTGGCAGACCATCGATGGGTAAAACAACCCGTTTGCACGGTCACTAGGAACCTTCAGTGGGAAAACAACCTATCGGCACACATTTGAAGGGCTAAACAGCCCATTGGCGCGGTCGCTAATTACTTTTGAAAGGGAAAATAGCTCATTCGGTAACTTCGGTGGGAAAAATAGCCCGTTTGTATGGTACTTGGGCACCTTTGATGGGAAAAATAACCCGGTGGCACCCCTTTGGTAGGGAAAATATTTCAATGGAAAGGTCGCTAGGCACCTTAGGTGGGAAAAACAGCCCGTTGACACACCTTTGATGGGCAAAACAGCCCGTTGGCATAGACGCTAGGCACCTTGGGTAGTAAAAAATAGCTTATTGCCTCTGTCGCTAGGCCCCTTCAATAGGAAAAAAAGCCTAGGCCCTTTCAATGGCAAAAGCAACCCATTGGGACACCTTTGTTTGGGCAAAACAGCCTGTTGGCACAGACGCTAGGCACCTTTGGTGAAAAAACAACCCGTTGGTAAGGTAGCTAGGCACCTTCGGTGCGAAAACAGCCCGTTGGCACACCTTCGATGGGCAAAATAGCCCGTTGGCATACCCTTACTGTGGAAAAGAGCCCGTTTGCATAGTCATAACTTACCATCGATGGAAAAAATAGCCCGTCTGCACACTTTTGGTAGGCTAAACAGCCCGTTTGCACGGTCGTTAGGCACTTTCAGAGGGGAAAACAGCCCATTGGGAATTTCAACGAGCAAAATAGCCCGTTGGTATGATCGTTGGGTATCTTTGGGGGGAAAAATAACCGATTGGCACACCTTCGAGGGGGGCACCTTCTGTTGGGAAACCCTCGATCGGTAAAAGAACCGGTTGGCAGGAACGATAGGCACCTTCGACGGGAAAAATAGTTCGTTCGCATGGTCACAAGGCACATTTGGTGGGAAAAACAATCCGTTGGCACACCTTTAGTGAGCAAAACATCCAGTTGGCATAAGCATTAGGCACCTTCGGTGCGAACAACAGCCTGTTGGCACAACTTTGGTCGGCAAAATAGCCCATTGGCATGGACGCTAGGCATCTTTGATGGGAAAGTAGCCTAATGGAAAGGTCACTAGGCACCTTTGGTGGGAAAATTGGCCCGTTGGCACACCTTTGATGGGCAAAACAGCCAATTGTCACAGACACTTGGCACCTTTGGTGGGAAAAACCAGCCCGTTGGCTTACCGTCGAGGGACAAAACAACCCGTTTGCACTGTCACTAGGCACTTTGAGTGGGAAAACAACTTGTTGGTACACATTTAGTGGGGTAAACAGCCCGTTGAAACAGTCATTATTCACTTTTAGAGGGGAAAACAGCCCGTTGGGCTCCTTCTGCGGGCAAAATAGCCTTTTGGTATGGTCCTTGGGCACCTTTGGCGGGAAAAATAACCCATTGACACACCTTTGGCATGGTCGCTAGGCACCTTTGGTTGAAAAAATACTCAGTTGGCATACCTTTGGTGGGCAAAACAGCCGGTTGACAAAGATGCTAGGCACCTTCATTGGGAAAAATAGCTTGTTGGCACACCTTTGGTGGGTAAAATAGCCTGTTGGCACGGACGCTAGGTACCTTCGGTGAGAGAAATAGCCCATTAGCACGGTCGTTATGCATCTTCAGTGGGAAAACAAACCGTTGGCACACCTTTGGTGGGCGAAATAGCAAGTTCACACAGACGCTGGGCAACTTCTTTAGGAAAAACAACCCTTTGGCACGAACGCTAGGCCCTTTCGATGAGAAAAACAACCTATTGGCAGGGTCACTAGGCACCTTCGGTGGGAAAAACAGCCAGTTGACACAGACGCTAGGCACCTTTGGTGGCAAAAACAGCCCACTGGCATACCGTCGATGGGCAAAACAACCCGTTTGCGAGATCACTAGGCATTTTCGGTGGGAAAACAACCCATTGGCACACATTTGATGGGCTAAACAACTCGTTGGCACGATCGCTAATCACTTTCGATAGGGAAAATAGCCCATTAGGTAACTTTGGTTGGCAAAATAGTCCGTTGGTATGGTCCTTGGGCACCTATGGTGGGAAAAATAACCCGTTGGCACACCTTCGGTAGGTAAAATATTCAGTTGGCACAGTCGCTAGGCACCTTCGGTGGGAAAAACAGCCTATTGGTACACCTTCGATGGAAAAAACAGCCCGTTGGCATCGTTGTTGGGCATCTTCGGTGGGAAAAATTGCCTGTTAGGCACACGTTTGGTAGGATAAATAGCCTATTGGAACGCTTTCGGTGGGCAAAATAGCCCGTTGACACGGTCGCTAGGCTTCTTCAGTGGGAAAAATAGACTGTTGCGCATAGGTTTGGTGGGAAAAATAGCCTGTTGAAATGCCTTCGGTGGGCAAAATAGCCATTTAGCACAGTCGCTAGGCATCTTCAGTGAAAAAACAGTCCGTTGGTAGGAAAAAACCTCGTTGGCACACGTTCAGTGGGCCAAACAATCCGTTGACACACCTTCGGTAAGAAAAATAGCCCATTGGCAGGGTCGCTGGGCACATTGGTGGGAAAAATAGCCCATTTGGTACACCTTTGATGGGCAAAACAGTCGGTTGGCACAGACGCTAGGCACCTTTAGTAGGAAAAAAACCCCGTTGGCATACCATCGATAGGCAAAACAACCCATTTGCAGGGTTACTAGGCACCTTCGGTGGCAAAAACAACACGTCGACACACATTTGGTGGGCAAAATAGCACGTTAGCACAGAAGCTAGGCACCTTGGGCAGGAAAAACAGCCAGTTGGCATGATCGCTAGGCACCTTTGGTGGGAAAAATAGCTAGTTGGCACACCTTCGATGGGCAAAATAGCCAGTTGGCACAGATGCTAGGCACCTTTGGCGGGAAAAACAACCCCTTGGCACACCTTCGGTGGGTAAAATAGCCCGTTGACATTAACACTAGGCACCTTCGGTGAGAAAAACAACCCGTTGGCACAGTCAATAGGCACCTTTAGTGGGAAAAACGGCCCGTTGGCACACCATCGGTGGGTAAAACAGCCAGTTGACACAGTCACGAAGCACCTTCGATGGGAAAAACAGTTCGTTAGCACACCTTTGGTGGGTAAAACATCCCGTTGGCACGAACGCTAGGCACAATCTGTGAGAAAAATAGTCCGTTGACAGGGTCACTAGGCACCTTCAGTGGGAAAATGGCCCATTGGCATACCTTCTCCTAGCAAAATAGCCAGTTGACATAGACGCTAGGCACCTTTGGTGGGAAAAATAGCCCATTGGCATACCGTTGATGGGTAAAATAGCCCGTTTGTACTATCATTAGGCACTTTTAGTGGGAAAAACAACCTGTCGGTACACATTTGATGAGCTAAACAACCCGTTGGCATGATCGCTAATCACTTTCGATGAGGAAAATAGCCCGTTGTGTAAAGGGTGGGCAAAATAGCCTGTTGGTGTGGTCCTTGGGCACCTTTGGTCGAAAAAATAACCCGTTGGCACACTTTCGATAGTTAAAATAGTCCGTTGGCATAATTGCTAGGCACCTTCAGTGGAAAAAACAACATGTTGTCACACCTTCGATGGAAAAAAATAGCCCGTTGGAACCTTAGCTGGGCATCTTCGGTGGGAAAATTACCTATAAGGTACACGTTCGGTAGGATAAACAGCCTGTTGGAATGCCTTCGGTGGGCAAAACAACCCGTTGGCACAGTTGCTAGGCTTTTTTGGTGGGAAAAACAACCTATTGGGAAAACGTTCGATGGGAAAAATAGCCCGTTGGAACACCATTGGTGGGCAAAACAACCCATTAGCACAATCGCTACGCATTGTCGGCGGGAAAAATAGCCTATTAGGCACATGTTTGGTAGGAAAAATAGCCCATTGGCATATGTTTAGTGGGCAAAACAGTCCGTTGGCACACATTTGGTGGGTAAAACAACCCGTTGGAATGGTCACTAGCCACATTGGTGGGAAAAACAGCCCGTTCGGTACACCTTTGGTTGGCAAAACAGCCAGTTGGCACAGACGCTAGGCACTTTTGGTGGGAAAAAAAGCTCGTTGGCATACAGTTGATGGGCAAAACAGCATACAAGGCACCTTCGGTGGGAAAAAAGGCCCGTCGTCACACACTTGGTGGGAAAAATAGCCTATTGGCAAGGAAGCTAGGCAACTCGGGCGGGAAAAATAGTACATTGGCATGGTCGCTAGGTGCCTTTCATGGGAAAAACAGCCAATTGGCACACCTTTAGTGGGTAAAATAGCCAGTTGGCACAAATGCTAGGCACCTTCGGCTGGAAAAATAGCACGTTGGCACACCTTCAGTGGGCAAAATAGCCCGTTGACATAAACGCTAGGCACCTTCGGTGAGAAAAACAGTTTGTTGGCTAGGTCGCTAGGCAACTTTGGTGGGAAAAACAACCCGTTGACACACCTTAAGTGGGTAAAACAGCTTGTTGACACAGACGCTAGACACCTTTGGTGGGAAAAACAGCCCGTTGATATACCGTCAATGGGCAAAACAGCCCGTTGGAACGGTCACTAGGAAAATTGATTAGAAAAATAGCCCGTTCGGTAAACCTTCGGTGAGCAAATCAGCCATTTGGCACATAAGCTAGGTGCCTTTGGTGGGAAAAAAAGCTCGTTGGCATACCGTCGATGGGCAAAACCGCATACTAGGCAACTTCGGTCGGAAAAACGGCCCGTCGGCACACTTTTGGTGGGAAAATAGCCTATTGGCATGAAAGCTAGGTAACTTGGGTGGGAAAAATAGCCCGTTGGCATGGTCGCTAGGTGCCTTTGCTGGGAAAAATAGCCGGTTGGCACACTTGGGTGGGCAAAATAGCCAGTTGAGACAAATGCTAGGCACCTTCGGTGAGAAAAATAGCCCGTTGGCTCCGTCACTAGGCACCTTCGATGGGAAAAACAACCCGTTGACACACCTTTAGTGGGCAAAACAGCCTGTTGACATAGACGCTAGGCACCTTTAGTGGGAAAAAAACCCGTTGGCATACTGTCGATGGGTAAAACATCCCGTTTGTACGGTCACTAGGCACCTTCGGTGAGAAAACAACCCATCAAGCCACATTTGATGAACTAAACAACCCGTTGCCACGATTGCTAATCACTTTCGAAGGGGAAAACAGCCCGTTGGGTAACTTTGGTGGCCAAAATGGCCCGTTGGTATGGTCCATGGGCACCTTTGGTGGGAATAATAACCCGTTGGCACACCTTTGGTAGGTAAAATAGTCTGTTGGCACAGTCCCTAGGCACCTTCGATGGGAAAAACAGCCCATTGACACACCTTCGATGGGAAAATAGCCCATTGGCATGGACGTTAGGAACCTTGGATGGAAAAAATAGCTCACTGCCACTATCGCTAGGCACCTTCGGTGGGAAAAACAGCCTAGGCCCTTTCAGTGGCAAAAACAGCCCGTTGGCACACCTTTGGTGGGAAAACAGCCTGTTGGCACAGACGCTAGGCACCTTTCGTGGGAAAAACAGCCCCTTGGCAGGCTTACTAGGCACCTTCGGTAGGAAAAATAACCTGTTGGCACACCTTCGTTACGCAGAACAGCCCGTTGACACTGTCGTGAGGCATCTTCGGTGGGATAAGCAGCTCATTGGCAAATGTTCGTTAGGAAAAACAGGCCGTTGACACACATTCAGTGGGCAAAACAATCCATTGGAATGGTCATTGGGCACATTGGTGGGAAAAATAGCCCGTTCAGCACACTTTCATTGGGCAAAACAGCTCGTTGGCACAGTCGCTAGGCACCTTCTATGGAAAAACCAGCCCGTCGGCAAACCTTTGGTGGAAAAAACAACCAGTTGGTACAAACGCTAGGCACCTTTGGTTGGAAAAATAGCCCGTTGGCATGCGTTTGATGGGCAAAACTGCCCATTTGCATGGTCATTAGACACCTTCGATGGGAAAAACAGCTCGTTAGCACACTTTTGGTGGGCTAGACAGCCCGTTGACACGTTCGCTAGGCACTTTCGGAGGAGAAAACAATCTGTTGGGAACTTCAATGGGCAAAACAACCCGTTGGTACGGTCGTTGGGCACCATTGGTAGGAAAAATAACCCATTGGCGCACTATCGGTAGGCAAAATAGTCTGTTGGCATGGTCATTAGGCACCTTTAATGGGAAAAACAACCCGTTGGCACACCTTCAGTGGGCAACATAACCAGTTGACATAGGCGCTAGGCACCTTTGGTGGGAAAAATAGCTCGTTGGCACAACTTTGGTGGGCAAAATAGCCCAATGGCATGAACACTAGGCACCTTGGGTGGGAAAAACGGCCAGTTGGCATAGTCGTTAGGTAGCTTCGATAGGAAAATCAACTCGTTGGCACACCTTCGGTGGGTAAAACAGCCAGTTGGTGCAAACACTAAGCACCTTTGCTGGGAAAAACAACCAATTGGCTTATAGTCGATGGGCAAAATAATTCGTTTGCACAATCACTAGGCACCTTTAGTAAGAAAAAAAACTCCTCGTTGGCACGGTCGCTAATCACTTTCGAAGGGGAAAACAGCTCGTTGGGCAACTTCTGCAGGCAAAATAACCTTTTGGTATGGTCTTTGGGCACCTTTGGTGGGAAAAAGAACCCCTTGGCACCCTTTGGGTAGGCAAAATATTCTGTTGGCACAATCGCTTGGCACATTCGGTGGGAAAAACAACCCGTTGGCACACCTTCGGTCGGCAAAACAACCCATTGTCACGGACGCTGGGCGCCTTGCATGGGAAAAATAGCCCATTGCCACTATCGCTTGGCACCTTCGGTGGGAAAAACAACCTAGGCCCCTTTAGTGGAAAAAACAGCCCGTTGGCACACCTTTAATGGGAAAAAAAATCCATTCGCATGGTCGTTAGGCACCTTCTGTGGGAAAAATAATTCTTTGGAACACCTTCAGTGGGCAAAACAACCAGTTGGCATGGACGCTAGGCACATTTGGTAGGAAAAACAGCCCATTGGCCCACATTTGGTGGGTAAAACAGCCCGTTGGTGTCGACGTTAGGCACCTTTGGTAGGAAAAACAACCCATTGGCACTCCTTCGATAGGCAAAACAACCAGCTGGCATAAACACTAGGCACCTCTGGTGCAAAAAATGACCCGTTGGCATACCTTTGATGGGCAAAACAGCCTGTTTACACGATCACTAGGCACCTTCAGTGGGAAAAACTGTTAGTAGTGTTCCCTAGGCCAACAAGCATATGTGACTTTTGTACTGACATTCTGACTTATTAATAATATATTATGAGGTATTTTTTTATATGCATGTATATTGTTTATATAATGTGATTTACATTCCATGAATAGTATTAGTCTTATGTCATGTCATCAAGTATGTGACTTGATAGTAAAACCATAAGCATTATAATACTATTCTAAACTATCCCTGGTCGATCGTT
>JAOTAY010020864.1:0-11670 GCA_025629805.1 Erythroxylum baracoense | reverse complement strand
GTGAGAGCGCGAGGCCCGAGAGGCCGAGGCTCAAAGCGGACAATATCTGCAAGCGGGTGGTCTGGGCTGTTACATAGCACTTATACATCTTCAATGTGCTTAATGATATGAAAGTTACCTTTACTAAAATTTCACAAATCTATTGTGTAGTTTCTATCATATGTAAAATTTAGAATTTAAAGTAAAATAGACATAACTATGTTCTTGATGTATAGAAATATGGTATTATCTATATTAGACTATATTACTATTAATGGAAATGAATAAAAGTAAAATACGCTTGAAGACCTTTTATCAAATAGTTATGAAGCTTTGATGACGAAAGCGTTAAAGGTCGTTGGAAGAAACCAACCCATATATAAATAACAAAGACAGATAGTAAATCATCTTTGAAACATAACCATAAACACAACCCATACATCAAATGCATAATTAAGAACTCATAATAAACACCTAAAGGAATAAGTTAAACTTAGCATAACTTTGTTAATGAAAATAAAACAAAAGAACAATATCGATTCAGTTAATGATGGTTCTTCGACAGTGATGACCATAATACAGAACCCAAATAGAAGAGAGGAGCCAGTGGATTGTAGGATGAAGGATTTTGAGAAATGTTGACGGCTTGAACGAGAATAAAGGAGCCTTTTATTGTGCTTGTAATTGAAAACCTAATATAAAACGACTTCGTTTTTCTTATTTAGGTAAATGATGTCGTTTCTTGTTTACTGTAATGAAGTAAATCGCTTGTTATTATAGAAATCACATATAATATGTAAAATACACAAGAAGGGGAGTTAAATTGTGTTAAATTGTCTAAGATAGTAATCTTTAAAAAAACTTCTTGATTTTCTTGAAAGATTCAGACGATTACAAAACAACACACTTATTTTGTTTGAGTAATGCAACAGTGGAAATAGTATCTATTCTTCTAACAACAAGAAATCAAAGTGATAAGGGTTAGAGAATATTACACCGCGATTTATACTGGTTCACCCTTAACCTTTGGGCCACGTCCAGTCCTCAGAGTTTATCAGAGATTTCACTATCTCTTGCAACGTTACAAGTATTATTTCTCACTTCTAGAGCCTCTTCAGGTCTCTTTCACAAAGTATTCTTTATCTGCTATCTTAGCTTCTTTAGGCTCTAGCCTTCCCTTTCACTAGAAAAGATATTGTTTGAGTTTTCTAAACTCACGTTACAAGTGTTCTTGATCTCTCTTCTTCCTTCTTTTTACTCAAGATATTTTTACAGTATACTCATTTGATCACAGAATTATTTCATGTGAGTAGAGAGATGAGAGTTGAAAGTTCAAAGTTGTAAATTTTGTCTATAACTACAACTGATATTTATAGTCTAATTCTCCAACGGTCTTCTTAAGAAAATTGCTTGTAGAATCTTCAGAGATCAATTATTAGTTGAGTCTTGTAACCAACTCTAACTAACTTACTGACTGAAGTTGTAGATTATTCTTTAATTATATCGTCTTGATTTGATTTATATGCTTTGTCTTATGTCTTCGCTTTGTCTTACGACTTTGCTTCGTCTTATGACTTCACTTCGTCTTACGAGTTTGTTTTGTCTTATGACTTCGTCTAGTCGAATTCGTCTTAGACATGTGATTTCGTCTTAGGCATGTGACTTCGTCTGGTCCGTCTTAGTCAGCTCTTGAATATCATCTTGATTTGATGATTTGTACTACTTACATTTATCTGCGCACTTAAAAAACTCATCAAAATAGTTCACACACTTCTTTTATTATTATTATTTGACTTTCATAAAAATCAATAGAAGAAGTGAAGTCTTCTTGACTTAACATATAGTTGTTTGGAAGTACTATTAATTAATTTGCTACGATCTATTATATTTGGTCGATAAATGTCAGATGTAGCGACTAATACATGGTTTGACTAATAAGGTTAATGGTAGATGAAGGGAATAAGAATGATGTTGTCATGTTCACTAAACATTGATTCATTTGGTAATAATGAAATGTGGTTTGCATTTCCTATTAATTCAACTAGCAACAAAAATAAGATACTAATTTTAAAACTTTCCAATTTAATTTTGTTTATCTATCAAATTAAAATTAAAGATTAGTTACTCCCAAAAATTAAGCAAATGAAGAACAATTGCATATATAAGTGAGAAGATAAATTTTTCATTTAGTATGATGTATTAGGAATACCTCGTATATATTAATTAATTAAGAAAATTAAGAAAGTAAAGACATTGTTTCGGTTTTGGCGACGATGTGGAAATTTGGTAGCAAATTGTCTACAACTTGCGATTAAGTGTGGTGGTTGGTTGCGGAAATGGTCTTCTATGACTAAACATACTCCGTCACAAAAACCCTCAAATATTTAAATTAAATGTATCTTTTTATACAAATAATAAGGTTAATGGTAAATTAATGGCTAAAGGGTATATGTTGTCATGTTAGTGATGAATTTGGTAAAAATGAAATGTGGTTTACATTCCTTATTAATTCAACTAACAACAAAAGGAAGATACTAATTTTTAAAAAATTTTCAATTTTATTTTGTTTATCTACCAAATTAAAATTAAAGATTAGTAATTCCCAAAAATGAAGCAAATCAATAACAATTGCATATATAAGTGCAGAAGACAAAATTTTCATTTTGTTATTTGTAATATGAAAACCTCATATATATTAATTAAGAAAATTAAGAATGTAAAGAAAATGCTTGAGTTTTGGCAATGTTGTGTATAATTAGTAGCAAATTGTCTACAATTGGCAACCATAGTTTTATTCGTTGCAAAAAGGTGAACAAGTTTTAAAAAATAATTGGGACAACGTCTTTTTCCCCACATTTGTTCCCTCCCATTTTCACCAAAACTTTTCTATTGAAGCTCAACCTGACCTCTTCTCTTCATCTACCTTCTGTCCTGCTTCTTTTATATCTCAAATATTGTACTCTTCATCTACCTTCTCACTTTCTGCTTGTTTTTCAACCTCTTCGAGTTCTCCCACCGCTTCCCATAGTCGAAGGTGAGTCCAGTTGTTTATGTCATTTATTAACCAATGTGAAACCCCTAACTGTGTTCATCTTTTTTTTTGTGCTCAATTTTTGCATTAGTTGGTGATTGTGTATAGGGTTTTTTTATAGATTCTGTCTTCCTCTGTTTGATTGGAGCCAAAACTGAAGAATTTGTGTGGCATCTTCAAGTATATTCTCCCTGCCCACCACATGTTTGACAAAAGCCCTATGTTGTATTTTGTTGGATTCCTTATGCTATGGTTTACATTTTCCTTGTCAAGGTTTTAAGGAAGCTCTTGCATGATACAAAGAGATTATTTCGTACTTAAAATTGTCAAGTGTTACAATGTTCTCAATTCTTATTCTCCTTGTAGTCTGTGATTGCTTTAAGTGCTTCCTTTAGCCATTTACCATGATTGCAAAACCAGGAATGACCTCAAATGAGCCCTGAAAACTCATGATCTTAGTTCATTTCTAAAAGAATTTAAACTCTTATAAAATGAGTTATCTTCTTTTATTGTATAGGTAGATGGATAGAAGTTGGATGTCTCATCGAAAATGCTCAACTGAATACATAGAAGGAGTTTAGAGTTTCATACAATTTGTAAAACATCAAATGGGTGATCAATGTAGTATTCGTTTTCCATACATCGATTACTTAAATGTCGACTTCTAAAGTCAAGATGTGGTATATAATCACTTACTAATATGAGACATAGATAAATTCTATACTCCATGGCTTTATCATGGTGAATGTAAGGAAGCAAGTTGTAGCAGAAGTGGTGGTACATTTTATGATAACAGTAACAATAATGATGTAGATGATTGTCATGTGAGCGATGATAGTGATGATGGGATTGACAAGATGTTAGATGATTGTCGGAATTATATGGAGACTATGAATGAAATAGGAATGCCTAACTTAATTGGTAGTATTACAGAAGATAATTTTGGGAAGTTATTGAAAGTAGAACAATTATATCTGGGGTGCTTAAATTTCTCAAAACTATCATTTGTTGTGAAGTTGTTGCATTTGAAGGTTTATAATAAATGGAGTAACAAGTCCTTTGACGTGTTAATTGACTTACTAAACGATGCATTACCTATTAGACATAAGTTGCCGAAATCTTACTATGATGCAAAGAAACTGTTAAAGGACCTTGGATTGGGATATATTTCAATTCATACTTGTAAGTATGAATGTGTTTTTTTTAAGGAAAGTAAAGATCTTCAGGAGTGTCCTATTTTTGGTACATCAAGGTGGTAGGTGGATGATGGGAGAGGGAAAAAGATACTGAATAAAATCCTTCGGTACTTCTCTATTAAACCATGATTACAAAGACTTTTTATGTCAACAAAAATAACTATAGATATGAGGTGGCATAAAGAGAAACGCAATGATGATAACATTATGTGTCATCCAGCAGACTCAATGGCATAGAAAGAAATTCATAGAAAGTTTCCATGGTTTGCATAAGATTGTCGTAATGTTTGACTTGGATTGGCCTCATATAGATTTAATCATTTCGATAATATGAGTACTTCATCTAGCATGTGGCCAGGGATTCTAGTCTCATACAATTTACCTCCATAGAAGTGTATGAAAGAGCCTTTTATGTTGTTGTCTTTGCTTATTCCAGAATCTATTGCTCCTGGTAAGGACATCGATGTATACATGCAACCATTAATTGATGACTTAAACGATCTATAGGAATTTGGATTACAAACTTTTGATGTTGTTGAAGGGGAAACATTTATAATGCATGCTGCTATTTTGTGGACTATAAATGATTTCCTAGCTTATGGGAATTTTTCTGGGTGGAGCACTATGTAGGGTATATGGCTTGTTTTGTGTGTAACCATCAAACATATTCAAAGAGAATACGAAGTAAAATATGTTATACGAGTCATCATCGTTGTTTGGAACATGGGCATAGATGGCAAAGAATTAAACTGTTTAATGGCATAGTAGAATTGGGTGAAGCTCCGATGTTGTCTGGTAATGATATCATTTACCAGCTATCACATTTGGGTTACATTACACCTGACAAACACCTAAGTAATAGAAAGTGAAAGAGAAATAATGTCGAACAGAATTGGACAAAAAAAAGCATATTTTTCAACTTGGCATATTGGAAGGAATTACTATTAAGGCACAATGTTGATGTCATGCATATTGAGAAAAACATTTGTTACTCCATTTTAGGGACTATCATAGGAATTGATTGGAAATCCAAAGACACTATTAAGGCTAGACTTGACTTAGAATACATGAATATTAGAAAGGAATTATATTTAAAAAGAAGAGATGATGGGTCATACGTTATTCCCCCTGCTTGTTACAACATGTCAAAAAGTGAGAAACAATCATTCTATTAGTTCTTCCAATCAGTCAAAATTCTTGATGGATATGCATCAAAAATAGGTCGTTGTGTGAATGTTAAAGAGGGAAAAGTGTCAGAGTTGAAAAGTCATGGTTGTCATGTACTTTTGCAACGATTACTTACTGTTGGAATATGTGGGTGTTTGTTGAAGGATGTGTCCATTACTTTGGGTCAATTGGGAGAGTTTTTAAGCAATTATATTGCAAGACACTTAAAGTTGAAGAGCTTGGTAAAATGGAAAAAGACATAATATTGATTCTATGTAAGCTTAAACTATTATTCCCCTCACCATTTTTTGATGTTATGGTTCATTTGGCAATTCACTTAACATATAAAGTTTTGCAGATCGGTTCAATTTCGATGGATGTTTTCGATTGAAAGGTAATTCATATTAAATTTAACAAGTTTTTTTATGTTATTTGTTTATAACAATTCCTAAGTTCATAATTGATTATGTTCGGGTTTTTATGCTCTGTTAAGCATTATGTATGTAATAGAGCTCGACCAGAAGGGTCTATTGCAGAGGCTTATATAGCAAATGAATGCTTGAGTTTTTGTTCAATGTACTTAACTAATGTGGGGACAAGATTTAATAAACCAGAACATAACTTCGATTTTTGACTACAGTGGGTTGTCAGATTTAATAGAACACAACATAACTTTGATTTTTGAAGACAGTGGGTTGTCAATTTTCTTCTAAAAAATTAGGCCATTTGGTATGGGTAAATATGTGGAGTTAACTAAAGATGAATTTGAAATCGCCTATTAGTATATTTTGAACAATTGAGAGAAAGTTGATACATACATGAAGTACGTATATTCCTTTTCATTTAAACAATTATATTACAATTTTCTTCATTCACTCTAAGATTTTACTGGCATTGTCTTTTTTAAATAGAGAGCACAAAGAGACAATTTGTAGCAAAGGGATTATTAATGTTGAAGAAAGACATAGGTAGAAATTTGTATCATGGTTTAGAAATCAAGTATGTTTCATATTAATTACATATTATAAAAATATGAGAATATATCTCATCCTCATATTTATTTTAAATTTTTCGTACAGATGATACAGTTACATAACCGTAACATACAAGAAGCAACAACAGCATTATATAGTTTGGCATGTGAGCCTCATATTTGTGGGAAGAAATACACAGGTTGCATTGTTAATGGGGTGAGATTTCACATATAAGATCGAGATAGTCGAGTTAGAAGTCAAAATAGTGGGGTTGTCGTTGAAGGATGTCATGACAATGAAATCATTGACTTCTACGGTGTCATCTCTGAAATAATAGAGTTGTACTACATCAAAGATAAGAAGGTTGTTCTACTTAAACGCAAATGGTTTGACCTAACTGATATGAAAGTGAATGGGCATATTACTAACATAAATGTTAGTAAGGCATGGTATGATAATGATCCTTTTGTCCTTGCAAGTCAATTCAAATAAGTTTTCTACGTCAACAATACTATATTGGGTAGCCATTGGAAGGTTGTTCAAAAGTTTCAACAGAGGAATGTCTTTGATTTTTGTGAAAGGGATATTGGTAAATTGGATGAGGATGCAGATAAAGGTTATCAAGATACTGAATTGGAGTTCAATAACGAAGGTATTCCAGTAGAAGATGTAGATATATCATCATTCCATAGGAGAGATGCCGAGCCTAACATAGTTCAACTAGATGAAGTCCAAGTCCGTCTTATCTTATAAATAGAAGAATGATATACTTAGGATGACTTAAATGATATTGACGATACTTTTCTCGATTATATTAATGATGAAGAATCCAATGATAATGTATTTAATGATGATCATTTACAAAATCTTGATCATGATGATTGAATTTAAATAAATTTTTTGTATTGTTTGTAATTTTATGTTCATAATTACCTTATGTTATTGATGTTTTACTTATTTACGATGACCAGATGTATATTTTTAATGTTTCACTTATGGTTTTTATAGAATTTTATGCTGAATGTTTAGGATTTGACTACTAATCTCCTTATATTCATGTGGAAAATTGATGTTTGAGTTAAGATTATACGTTATGTTCATATTTTGTTTTATACAGGTTCAATATATTGGCAACTGGTAGAAACAAGGGAAAAAGGGTGGTAACAACCGAAGAAGTTCCTCCCACACAATAACTAACTCAGTCTGACCCCATCGTTCAATAACCAACAATTGCATCCTCGAATGATGATAGTCAGAAACAATCTTTATCAAC
Source organism: Erythroxylum baracoense (assembly GCA_025629805.1). Taxonomy (NCBI): domain Eukaryota; kingdom Viridiplantae; phylum Streptophyta; class Magnoliopsida; order Malpighiales; family Erythroxylaceae; genus Erythroxylum; species Erythroxylum baracoense. Next base: position 4,050 of record JAOTAY010020864.1, on the reverse strand, counting down.
ATCGTCTGATAGTTATGAGGGATCTTCAGGTATGTTATTGTTAAGCAAACATATTTACATTAATGCTGAAATTACTCATTACATGTTTATTGTGTTTTTCTTATTATGACTTTTTTGCTTTTAGGTTCCAATGCTGGCATTAGAAAATGAGGTGGAGGTATCATAAGGAGGGCTGAGTTACAACGGATGAATGTTGCAATGAACAGCGCGTTGTCTGTGACCATTGACCCCACGCAACGTCACCCTCTAGATAAGATATAATCTACAAAATTGGCCAATGAGTTGGGAATCATTGTGAGGAATGAATTGCCTTGCCTTCAGCATGTCAGGCAGTTGAAGGAAGACAACTTTCTCTAAAATTCTTTGGACAAATTTTCGGTAATATTTCAATTCATTTAATTATATGTATTATGATTTTACTTAACAAAAATAGTAACTTAACTTATATGTGCTCTTTATAGATGAAGCTCAATATTATTGATATCGACAAGCCTAAGGTTTCAAGCTGTGTTAGTTCACTGTTGAAACAAAGGGTGAAGAATCATCGATATAGACTTTATAAATATTACCAATCTTTCTCTTCTGATGAAGAGGCAAGGAGATATGTTCTGTAATGGGTGACTCTAGAAAATTAGAGTGAAATGTGTGATTATTGGGCCTCAGTAAAGGTTCAGGTTTGTTTTTTTAAGTTCGTATTTCCTTCCATTAACTTTGTTTATACATTTCATGACTACTTCTCTTAATTTAGGAAAAGTGTGAGAAAGCCAAGGCGAACAAAGAAAAAATGTAGACTCCTCATAACACTGGCTCCAAATCATTTGTTATTGTCTGATAAGAATTTGTAAGTGTAACATTTTCAACTTATTATTCTATTTCTTAATACAATAAATTCTATAATCTTCTAATTTTTTAAATTCATATAATAGAGCCAAACACAACTCCAAGGACAAGAGTGTGATAGGATCACACTCTACAAGCTAACACACTACAAGAAAGGTCAAGGTCGGACATCTGAAAAGGCACGAAGTAATTATGTAAGTGCAAACAAATTAATATTATAATTTATTTGTCTATGTAATACTAAGTAATAATTTGTTAATTAACTCGATTTTGTACTTTAAATTGTAGGACAAGATCCAAGAGTTGTTGCACACACATTATCTGAGGGGAATCAGCCCAATGTCAATGGCATTCACAACAATGTCCTTGGTACAAGATCGGGCCATATCAAAGGTCTTGGGTATAGCCCTAAGCATGTTGGTGCATCTTCATCATGACCAGTATATGCCATGATGCTTCAAGAGGAGAACTAGGCACCGAAGACTAAGTTACAATGTATGGAAGAGAAGTTAGATCGTAATGTAAAAGAAGTGAACAAGCTTAAAAAGATGGTCAAACAATTACTAGGCTCAAACTATGCCAATAGTAGTGACGACGATGAGGAGTCTTAGTTTGTATATGACCTGTAACTATTTTTCTATAAAATGCATTCCATTTTTAATGTTTCTTTTATTTTAATTTATTATTATTTAAAAAATATGTCACTAACATTAGTTATAAAATGTAACTAATTTATATTTCAAACTGTCTTAAAAATTGTAATAAATTAAATTTAAATTTAAAATAAAATTTTTGTCACTAAAAAATATTAGCTACCAAAGAAAAATCGTCACAAAATGTTATTACCTACGTTTACAAAAATGTCTATAAAAACATTTACCTACAATAAGAAATTAGTAGCTAAAATTATTCTACTACAAAAACAGAATCGTCACTAACAAGTATTAGCTATCAAAACAAAATCGTTACAAAATGTTGATACCTACGTTTACAAGAATGTCTCAAAAAACATTTACCTACAACAAACAATTAGTAGCTAAAACTATTCTTCTACAAAAAAATCGTCAGTAAAAATAATTACCTACGACTACGGTTTAGTAAGTAAAAACTTTTATCTACGAAACATATACGTCGTAAAATCCTATGTATGACGTTCTTCATTCTTGTTGGTTATATGTTTTACCGATGAAATTATTGTGTATCCAAAACCTTTTTGTGACGATTTCAAGAAAACATCACAGATATTGTTTTGCTATCGGGATTCAGTCATTAGGGTGATGATTATTTTTTGTAGCAACTTAATATTTGCGATGATTTTTTAATATTTAATGACGTTTAGTTTTGTTGCTAATAAGCTTATCTATTGTAATGTTAGGATCAATTTGGTGACATCCCTGTTAGGCTACTTGATATACCTTTTACGTTGGACACCTCATGATGGTGTGAAGGCAAACAAAAATTAGATTTCTAAATATATTAGCTTGTCACTTACATGAAGTACCCATTACAAGTAGTTTCCTCTTCGGTTACCTTCCCACTTGTACAAACGAATTGTTGCTGATATGTAATTTCTGGTATCTTGTTTGAACATATTATTTGTAGGTTTTGGCTTTGGAACTTTGAAAAACACTAATCAAAAAAATTTCATAGGTTAAAAGGATGATCAAATAAAATATTATATGCCTCGAAACAAGAACAGTCTTTGTTGGTTTTTTATTAACAACTATTTAGTGAGTGAGTCATAATGCTTTTCCCGTTCTGTTTTCCCCTCATTTTTTCAGTTTCCTTCATTAAGATTTCCATTACAATAGAAAGTTTCTGGTGTTAGCTTATTAAGTCCTTCATGAACTCCTTAATAGGTCATCTGCATCAAAAGATGACAAAAAGTCTAGGCAACGTTAATGGGTCAGTTCCAGTTTGGCTAGACTTGAACTTTAAGTATTTAACATGATTGAATTTGAACGACAACTTTTTTAGATCCAATCAATAACTCAACTAGTCACAAAACACTATCTATAACAAAATAACTCGAGATCAACCAATTTATCAAGAGTATGACCTGTTAGAATATATTTTATGGGCTACAATAAATTGTCGTTTTGGTTTTATTAAAAACAGGCTAATGATATAATCCCTATTGAGATGCCTATGGTCCATTAATATTGTGATCCTAATTGGACTTAAACACTTTATATCGTTTATGTGATTAATGGTGTAGGCCTAACCTTAAGGCCCATAATGGGTAGGCCTAGGGTTAGTATCTGTGCCTAGGTTCCCACTGCATTCCCTATATATACACATGTATAGTCTCTCATGAGTCTATTGATGTATCATTTTTTATTTATCATGCACTGTGTACTAAGAATTTTGCAACAAAAATCACGATTTGGAGGTCTTGAACTTGATTCAAAATTTACCAAATCCACATGAAATCTTAATTGTTTTGTTGATTCACATTTCCTTCATGTTTTTCGGCGATGATATATGTTTAAATTGAAGAAACATTGAGTTTTAGGGGCTGTTTTTCGAAGAACCTGAAACAAAGTTTGAAAATCGATTTCCACCCAGTTTTGATCCATAAAATCATCGAGATTCTTGCAATTTCTTGAGGGCTTTTCATTGAAACAAGATTTAAACAAGTTTCTGTATGGATTAAGCATAAAAACGAACCAAAAGATAAGGTTTTATTCTAATCGACGACCCGACCAGATTTTCTGTAAGCCAACCTGCCAGAGGAAGAAGAAGACGCGTCCTGCAAACGCCCACTCTCACTCGTGGCAGGTGTAGACGCATGTGGGCCCTACAAAATATGTTTTTGTGCTCTGTTTTTTCTTTTATGTTCCATTTTTTGAGCCTAATTTTTCTATATATTTTTCATAATTTTTCCGCTGCATGTAATATTTTTATAAAAATATTACACTATATAGTATTTTTATGCAATTTCTAGCTTATTTATTTAACCTGATACACTGAAAATTATTATTACCCTATTTTGGATATTTTTACAGTAGTCACTCTCCCTCAATCATATCTTATATGTATTAATTAAATTGTATGTGATATTTGCTTCTTTATTCAACTGTAAGTACAAAACCTTTTTAGAATGCAATTTAATGTGATCTATGATCAGTTAAGGTGTCTTTTATTGTTACATCTTCTTTTGAACTGAATTATGGTATTGGGCAATATATTTTGATTCCTGTATGAAGA
>JAOTAY010020863.1:0-11674 GCA_025629805.1 Erythroxylum baracoense | reverse complement strand
TTTTAATTTTAATTTAATTTTCTAGATTATTTGCATTAAACAATTTCATTTCTTAAACAAAGTTTTGTCTGAATTAAATGGTTATCGGGCATCAATCCCCGTGGGATCGATATCTGCTTTTTACTACAGGTCATAATCTGTACATTTGCAGTTTTTGAGCTTAAAACGAGTATATTGTTTTTGCATTCAACAGTAACCTATCTCTCTCACTCTCACATTTTTTATTTCTCTCTCTCTCTTCTCTGTCTCTGGTGTCTCATAACTCCTAGCCCTACACCAACCACCATTGTCTGTCCCTCATTGCCTCATGTGTTGTTGTCACCAGCTATAAGCCTCTACAACTGCCACTTAGTCCTGTTGTTATAAATTTGAACTTGATACCTAAAATCAACCCTCTTCTTTGCAATCGACGTTGACCCAATTGAATGATGGCTGAGACACACTATACTTGCTTTTGCGGTTATTGGAAAAAAAAACGAATAGAATAAAGTCAATGGAAGGTAAGAGAGAGAAAAAAAGTAGCAAAAAATAAAACCCTTGAATAGAAGAAAGTATGATGGAAGGCACGTGAAGATGGTGGTGAGTCAAAAGTTGATAAGGAGAAAAAACACGCTAAAAGGACAAAAAGGTCATTCTTGAATGAAATTTTTATTTATTTAATATTTAATTTTTGTAATCCACATAAAATATGATCTTTTATATCATTAATAATAATAATAAAAGAATAAATATGTATGCAATAAATTGAAACTTTAAATATTTGATTGATATAGTTTATAATTGTATTTAGTATTATAAAATTAGATAAAGTTCTAACTTTAAATTATAATTTACCCAATAATATTTATTGATTTAGTCCAAAATTATTTTAAATGAATACTAATCCAAAATTATTTTAAATAAACATTAAGTATTCCCTAAATTTTTATCACTAGTTTAAATGTACCAAAGATAGAATACCTATGATTGGAGTTGCTCAAAATTATATTGGATGATATTAAATGTTAACCTTGTTAATCAAAAAGTAAAGGATTATCATATAACATGTCAACTATGACTGATGTTACCAATCAATTAGATTAATAAAGTTTATACATAAAAGTTAAGGTAATTTCTTTTCTTTTTCTTCAATTTTGAAATTATATTGACTAAACTTATATAAATTAACCAACTTATTTACTCTTATAAGTTAAGTCACAAAATTAAATAATTTAGATTTTAATAAATAATTTGAATAATTAGTGTTACATCTTAAGTCCAATTCCACCTATTGACTATATGACAAATTTTTATTCAATAATGAAGTCCAAAATCGTTAAACTCCAATATCGAGCATTGTTAATAATATATTTGTAAAAAAATATTCTTTTTATTTGATGTTTTGATGTAATTATATTTATTATATCATGAAATTGTAATGTTTTAAATACTTTGTATTGTTTTTAATTTTATATTTGCATGATGATTAAATGATCTTTTTATATTAATTGTGGTTATTAGTTATTTATGAAAAATGTGAAAATAATATTAATAAAATACGTAAATTGTTGTTTTTTTTTAATTTCTATTATTATGATTTTTGAGATAAGGCTATGTAAAATTATAAATTATATAGTACAATATATTTAAGGACTATTTTGCAATTTTAAAGAAATTTAGGGATATTTTATAAATTTAAAAAATTACTTGAAACAGTACTTGGTATTAACCGGTATTGATATAGTACTGTACTAGAACCAAATTTGGTACTAACACAGGTACGGTATTTATAACAATGGGTTACACACAACATGAATATGTAGGATGGGATAAAACAACAACGCCAAATGGGCCAACTGAATAATATCTGGTTGTTTTTGGGCTATAAAAGTGTGGAGTTAAATGGGTTCAAATTGTTTAACATTTGGACTGAAATGAATTTTTATATGAGATTAGATATTTTGATGAGTTAGAATACAAATTAACATTTGTAGATCAAATGACAAATTTGTTTATTTAAAAATGAGTTTATAAATTTATTAAAAATATGAATGAAATTAATAATACTTAGAAATAAGTTTCTAAATTGAATTATAAATTTAAAATTAATGAGTTCAATCTTAATTAGAAATAAGTTTCTAATTAAATTTATAAATTTAATAATAATAAATTAAAAATAAGCTTCTAGTTGATCTAAATTAATTAACTTAAATATTAGATTTAATAATTCAAAAGGAATTTTTTTCGTACGCTATTTCGAGTGTTTTGGCTTTAATGTTATGCTCATATGATGAGACAACTTATTATTTGAAAATGTTAAAATTATTTTTTCCCTCAAATTTGTTTAGGGAAAATAATTGTAATGAGAATCCTGATTTCAATTCAAACTCCAAAATAGTGAATTTCTTTTTTAAAAATAAATAATGTAAATTTTATGAAGGCATAATTGGATCAATATTGTATTGTGCTTGGGACAGACCTAATGTTACATGTTATAATGGTGAATAATGTAATAAAGGTATCATCTTTGCTGGTTAGTAGGGGTTTTCCACTCCCATTAAGCAAAAATGAAGCACTTTGCAAAACATTCATGCCCCAGTAAAGAGTTTTGTTTATTAAAGTGTGGAATACTCTATTGAATCATATTCACACATATAGTTAGATGGTGTAAACTTTCTTAAACAAGCATAGGAGAAGAAAAGTGTCTAAAGGTCTTAGTTTTAATGGCATATCAAAGGATATTATAAAGTTAATAACATATATGAATTTTATAATTTCATCAAATTTTATAATTTTAGTCAAAAAATGCCAGTTACTTTTTTATTTGATGTTTAATGATACTTATGGAGCATTAATTGTTTGTAGCAATTATTAAATTTTAAATATTATGTGCTTATTGAAATGCATTATTCTTTCAGTTTTGATTGTTGTGTGTGTGTGTGTGTGTTACACATATCATAAATAAGATATTCATAAATAAACAAAACTAAATAAAATGGTTAATTGTTGATAAATTATTATATAAACGATGATTGGAAACTTAGTGACCTTTTGATTCTGTAGATAATTGAGAAAACAATTAAAGTTTCTATTTAGAAGATTGCATCAAATTCATTGAAATTGATAATAGTGTCATTATGGGCATATATGTTTGAGAAAAATGACTACTGTATCTATGAGTTTTTGTCGTAGAATTCACTGGAGCTGAAAACTTTAATGGCAACAATTTAGAAATTCAAAAGTAGGGAAATACAATATGTATTGGAAGAGTGAAATGCTTTTGTCTCATTATATGGAATCTTGATAGCCTTTTAGAAGGACATGATGACTTAACTTAGGAAAACTAAAAGCATGTGACTCATAAAAAAAAAGAATTCTTTGGCTTATACAATATATATGATGATGTTAAACTAGATATCAAGAGTTATGACTATGCCAAGGACATAAGGTTCGAAGTGGTAATATGTTATAGTGGCATCCTATTGACCATATTATGATCACTCACTAATATGTTTGACACACATATATATACATCGTAATAAATAAATAAATCATAAATAAGAATACAAGGATATTGAAGCTAATGTTAAACATAGTGAATTAAGTGATGTTAGTCATATCTTATCTTATACTAAGCTAAAGTAAGTTGTTACACATTAGTGCCTCCATATTAAGAGCATATGAAAATGCACTTAACCTATAACATGAATATTAAGACAATATAGGATGGTAAAAGTCACCTATCGATAATCATCTTTAGGCTAATAAGCTATATACTGAGACATATATGGTTAAGTTATGCTCATAAGCAGTAAAAACTAAGAAGAGAACTATAATGAGTCTAAATGAAAAGTGGAAAGAAAGCCTTCCACAATTCTTAGTATTTAAAGAAGAACTAAGGATAACTAAAATGGGAAAGGAAAAGGTCCTCCCACAGAGAAAAATTCTTATTTATATCATGTTTTATTTAGCCTTTGATTTGATATTAATTTCTACAATAATGGATATGAAAATTTTCTTGGAATTATAGTAGTTGTCATTTTATGTCAAATGGTTATGAACAATTAAATGTTGTTTATTAAATAAATAAAATTATTTTTTAATAACATTATCTAGATCTTATAATATCTATGCCAATTTATAGCATGCTAGACTTTTAATCATATTAGGTAAAATCGAATAAATTTATTGGTCAAACATATTTTATTTAAAAAACCTACATAAAGTAGAATAGACTACTTCTGAACATTGTCTACCTAATAAAATAGAGCGATAAACATTGAGCATGGGACAAAGAGTTATTAAGTTACTGGAGGCAATTTAGTAAGATATCTGTGGTTAAATGAATATTATAGCATGACACGAATGTACTTATTTCATCACATTTATTAATAACTATACTAAATATAGTTATATTTATTTGATTTCTCAAAATTTAAAACATTATGTTGTTTTAAAAACTATATAAATTTAGTTGAGAATCAATAAGATAAAGTTGATGAATACTTTAAGAATGAATAAAGTATAAAAATAGTTCTTTAATCAATTCAAGAGGTTATGTGATGAAACTGAATGGATCGCTAAATAACTATCATATAATGCAGAGATGAGAAATAACACTCTTCTCATGATTAGGTCTATAATGCAAAAAGAAAATTTACCTATCACCTGTTGGAGTGATGTGTCATTAATGATCACATATGTACTTGATAGTGTGCTTATTAAATCATATCCTGAAACACCATATAAGATATAGATAGATAAGAGACCTAATTAACCATATCTAATTTTTTGATTACCTATATTCACAGTCCCTTTTATAAGTATGGGAATTTAAGTTTTAAAGGGAAGAAGAAGAGGATATTTAAAATATGCTTTTAAACATTTAAAAGGCTATATGTTTAAAGGTGAACAAGGCAGCAATTGAATTTACATTATAAGATTTCTTAGAGAATGATTTTCCAAAGTAAGAATGGATAGTTCAAAACTTGTCTCCATATGAGAGACTGAATTAGAATGACTTTGTAAGACAAGACTAATTGAATGGTATTAATCCAAGTGGGAGCAATTTAGGAGATTATGAATTGATTTATGAATAACAATAATTGTAACCTAATAGGAACTCTTTACCACTTTCTAATTTGAGTATGAGCAATACAAATATAGAGAGGCTCGTTTCTTGAATTATGAATAGGTTATTACTTATACAATCCTGAAGTTAAAAGGAATAACCTTTGAGGTAGTTCCTGAAGACAATAAGCTGAGGAATATAAAATGGGTCCATCTAGTTTTGCTAAGAATGAATGAGTTATAGCTATAAAAGAAGATTAAAATTTAACAAGTTCAATTTGAGCATAAGACTTAGATAATCTTTTGAAAAAACATGTAGCCATTAAGAAAAAAAATAGTTTTAAAACTTTAAGTAAAAGAATGATGACATCTTTGAAGATATAAAGTGTGTCTAGTTGAAAAAGGATACACACAATTGAAAAGATAAATCATGAGAAGAAATTTTCATTTTTTGTGAATTTTACATCAGTTCGGTTGATTCTAGCTTTAATAATAGGAATGGATCTTGATATCCATCAAATGGATGTAAAGACCATATTCTTAAACAAAGAACTAGATGAAGTAATCTATATGGTACAATGTAGCACCACACTCTCATAGGGCATATTCCTGAACACATCGACGGTATTCGAGAACATACTCTATAAGGGTGGCATGTTAGAATAGTCAAACAAACATACTCATTGCAAATTTTTTTCGAACATCACACGCTATTTAAAAAAAACAATGATCTTTTTTTTTCTGACCCATTTTATTCGAAAGCATTCTTAGTCACAAGTGTTACAAATAATTAACACATCATCATATATATTTTAATAATTATTTGGGCCCAATACAAAACATTTCCAGTCATATAGTCATTACACTTTTAAATTCACATAAATGTTGTACAATATTTGCGAAATACATTTTTAAAATACAAAAGAAAGACTGTAGACATATGTAGGTACAACTAGTCTCGACCTCTAACTCTTATCTGAATGCAATGGTTGGACTCTAGTTGTTATAACTGGGTATCTCCTCTGAGCTTGAAAAATATGTTACAAATTTTGAGGTGAGTTTTGTGAACTCAGTGAGCAAACCATCCTCGATGGCTCACTCATATCACATAACACATATAGTTCATGCTTTAAATTCACATATGCTTCATGTTAGTATATATTGTACATCATTTCACCAATAATCATATCGCATCACATAACACTTTGATCACTTATTTCACAATTCACATTCAGAGTAGTCAAACAGTTCATTTCGATCATTTAAAACATACATATCAATTATATATGTAATGCGTATGAGACTCACTTCCAATTGTTATTGTTGTGATCAAGTGCCTGTAATTGTCCTATATCTATTATGGATACCGGACTCATTAATAATTATCCCTTATCTGTTGGAGATATAGGGCTCATTATACATAGTGAGCCTTTAGCTCTTAATCACTTTCTGAGCTTTAAGCTCTTTTTCACCTTTTAAGCTTTAAGCTCTTTTTCAGTGGCTAGTCCGGTCACTACAACCTTTACCTGTTCATGCATTCATGTAATGAAATGCATCACATTAACATATATTCAATCAACCATTTGTGCTCAATTTTCCACATTCACGTTCACATTCACATTTATCATTGGACCTTGGTCCGACATTCAACAATTAAGTTGAGTATCACTTATTCAGTCAAATTCACATACAATAAGCACTTTCAATGATTTTTTATGCATTAAATGCCTCAGACATTCAATGTCCGGAATCAATACATTCACATCACACAATAATTCAATATAGAAATTAAAACAAACAATTAATTAAGAGGAGATCATCTACGTCGACTCACAGTATGCTCCAGATTAGCATTAGCTTCCATGATCCGGAAACATTTGGATGCTGACTTTCAACCCTATGTATCAACTTCATACAATACATATTGTACACATATTACTAATTGAACACCACATAAACATTCAGTTATACACATATATATGTGTAATGTATAATGTATGCTCATATTGACTATTCTAGGTATATTTCCTTAATTCACATCTTATAATCATTCATACTTCATAACTCATATATGCTTAACTTGAAATTAAGTTTACACCTCAATTATACAATATTATTCTAAGTTCATCACTTAATCATTCACTAAAGTTATTCTAGCATTATAAGATCACATAATATCTAATTTCTGATTCATCTTTACTTAATATTCTTCATTCATCTCCTTTGAATCTCATTAACATTCATAAGATCACTTTCATTCATTTCGCATTGTCATTCTCACAATTTCATCGGAGTTATGTCCGTTAGTCAGACCTTATGTCTGTAGGGTAGACATATACCTACATATACTGTCTTTCGGAGCTGTTTCAGTCCAAATGGCCAATAAATGTCTGTTAGGTGGACTTCATGTCCGTTGGGTGGACATTCTCGGGTTTTCCAGCTTTCCAGCTCACCTTATGTCTGTGTGGCATATTTGTTGGGTGGACATTCACGAGACACTTACAAAAATGTGAAATTTTGACTTTAATCCGACATCCACAGCAAAAGTTATGCCTCTTGCCCCAAACTCTATCCATTTACTTATTCCTGTTAATCTCAATCTGTTTCCTTAATTATAACCTCAATTATCACCCTAAACAATCACACATTTAATCACTTATTCAAGTATCATACTAGGTTCATTTCAAGTTTCATTCAAGCCTAAATGCATCACAGGAAAGTATCTTATCAATTGTTGTCTCAAACATCACATAAAAGAAACATATTTAATGTAAAAGTCATTCCCATTTTCCAGCTTTTCCAACTCTATTTTCAGGTCAGTTTTATATGACCATTAGAAACTAAGGCATTTAGGCAACACCTTCTTCTAAAAAAATGTTTCTATATGTCTTAAGTTTCTAACGACATATAATTTATGCAGTTTGGTTCAGTATTCTACGAGTTATACCCAAAATACTAAAGACTGTTCTGAAACTGCAACAGCAGCTATACTCAACTTCAAGCCAAATTTCAAAACCATTAAGGATAGAATTAAAATACAATTCCTTCATGAAAATTTTATCCATATGCCTATAGTTTAATCTTAATTAAAATTCATCCCATTTGGATATCTATAGATCAAGATATGGCCAAAATATAGATGCCTGTTCAGTGAAAACACTCCATCTAACATATTCCAACACACATTTAACTTCATTTTCATCCTATCCATCTCTTTTGCGTAGTCTATCATTTCTAGATCATGTACTCATTATTTCCTCTTCATTCATAATTCCATTTCAGCTCAATATGAATCACAAACAAATCATATTCTATAATTGATCATTAGCACCAAAAACAGAACATATCACATACATACATTCATTATATTTTCTGCACACATATCTTACTCCATTATCACATTGCTTTCAATTCTAAACTATCACACTAATTCTTCCCATTTCAAGACACTATAGTACTCCTTTTCATTAGCTTTAGACTCATTTTAGTTTATCTCTAAAACACCCAAAGATATCTACGTTAATATACATTGAAAACAGAACATGAAACATCCATTTATCTATCAAAGTTTTCTGCACAATTTCTGCATCATTTTGATGATCTTTTTATCTCTAAATCATCACTACATCATCTTATGAATTATTGACCATCAAATATACAAAATAAAGACATGAACATATCCAAGTTTATCATTCACGTTTCACCATATGCATATCACCATTTCATAATCATCTGACTTTTAACTATCATCAAACATGTTTCACATAACAAATCATGAACAGCATGATGCTACTTACTTGTTTTAGCTTCAAAATCTTCAATCACTCTTAACCTTAGCTTTCACACATCATATGATCATCATCACTTAAATAGGAATAAGCTAGGTTTTTGGTAACAAAGAGGAAGAAGATAACAAGAAGCTTGAAGAAACAAAGTGAAGGAGTTGGGCAAAAATCAACATTGAGGATGGTTGTGAAACAAAATCGTGGAGAAGAAGAAATGAAGAAGATGAAGAAGAGAAGCATTTACGAAGGAGTGAGAAAATAACAAGAGAAAGACAACAAAATGTTGGTCTTTCCCTTGAAATAATCATATGGGATGAGTGGTGAGTGGTGGTGACACTTGTTACTGCCACTTGTCACCTCCCTATGGTTCCATTTGGGCTTCTTTTAATAACTAGTCTATTTGTCTCCAATTTCTACTCCAATTATCTCCTAATTTTCTATGACATTTTTCAACAAATCCTAATGTCATTTATCAAAAATTTCCACTGCCATTTGACCTAATTCTACAACCATTTATTAATTGTTCTGTCACTTGACAAATTTTTCCTAGTTTATAAATACTCAAAATTTTGGAAAATTCCCAAAATCACCAAAAATTCTAAATCAATAATTATGCTCACCAAATCAATTTTTAAGGCAATATAGGCACTATTTACATCATAATCACATTTATAAATCAATTATACCCGGTAAATGTCAAATGAGTGCATAAATAATCATTGTAATGTGTGCAATTTTCAACAATCACATGTGTGTATGCTAATATTTTGCATGAACATGAAATGCAATTTTCTATTCTCTCATTGCTATTTCTCATTTACAGAAATCTAGGGTTCTAACCATTTGTATGGAAACGGGATGTTACATACAACCTCTAGGTTTCATTGAGAAAGGCAAAGAGCATTACATTAGTCTAATATAGTCTCAAAATCAATCTATGGTCTAATATAGTCTCAAAGAAGTGGTATATTACATTAGTACTATATTTATATTGTATGATTTTAGAATGATAAAAAAAGACCATTTAGCATATGTTAAAATATCCAAAAATAAATGTAACGACCCAATATATACCCTGGAAGTATTATAGCATGTCTAGGGTGTATTAAGAATTGAACATAATGAATTAAGCGCACTAAGTATAGTAAATGAGATGTTTTTGGATAAATTGGATGCATTTTTATGTTGCTCTTGTATGATAAGCCTGAAGTTAGTTGATTTGGGTTGTGTACCTCGCTGAATGGACAGGTTCCACTAAAAAATTTATGTAATTTGGCTGTATCTTGGCCTGTAGACCTCCAAATTAGATGGTTTCAATTGGAGATTAAATTAGAGACATAGGTCTAAAACTTTTATGAAGGAACCAAAATCTTATTCTACCTCTAAGAGTTTTGAATTTTGTTTTGAAGTTGAGTTCTAGCCACTATCCTTGTTTTCGAACAGCCTGTAATATTTGGGGTATAAATCCCAATATAATTAACAAAATTGCTTGAAATTTATTCCATTAGAAACTTAAGACACAGGGGAATGAAAAAAATTGTTCATATTATAGGCTAATATGGGAACTAAAGGAAGAAGAAGGACCAATATGCAATTTTCCTAAAGTCAACTCATAGACCAATAAGGTTAAAGCATGTGTGTCCAATAGAATTGTAACACATGGTCCAATAGAATTGTAACACATAGTCCAATATAATTTTAAAACATGGTCTAATATAATTGTAATACGTGGTCCAATGGGATTGTAACATATGGTCCAATAGGATTGTGACATATGGATAAATGGGATTGAAATATATATCTAAGACTAGAAAATTCATGAAAATGCATATGAAGAGGGAAGGTGGACGAAACTTTGATGTATTAACTTCAGATTTTTCTGCTCTCCATTTCCCCTTCTTCATCTCATCATTTTTCACTTGGTGAGTCAAGCAAAGCCAAAGAGGAAGGGAAGGAAAGGCAATAGAAGACCTACTTTGTCAATTTTGGGGTTTGGGACTTCACTTAGTTGATTTATGTATTTGTTTATGTTTGAATGGATACAAAGATTCATTTAGATATGGAATGATTTTTGGGATGATGCGTTGGTGCTCTTTTGGTGTTATCTTGTATATAATTGGTTGAATATGACAAGAGATTATCGTTTAGCAGAATTCTATCTAAGGTTTGTTTGAACTAGTCACATTGTTTGAGTCATAACTCAGCATACAGTCCTCCAAATTGTGTGATTTTAGTTTCATATGAAACCTAAGCCGTAGACCTAAATATTTCTAGAAGGAAATCTGACTTAATTCTGGCTTTATGGTCTTGAAAGTTGAGATTGAAAACGGTGACCTGATACTGCCCCTATTTTGAAGCAGCTTGCGTTATTTGGTCTATATCTCATGATTAGAATGTTCAAATGGTCTGATTCTTAGTTATATGGAAACTATACCCATAGGGGAACAAATGTGTATAAGATTCAAAACCTAATTTTAACGTTTTCTGTAAGCATATTAAAGAACAAATGGGCCCATCATGTGATTTGCTTTTGGACTGATTATTTGACTATTTTTAGACCACCGTGGGCTTAGCCCAAATTGCACTATTTGAGTTTGTTTCCATTTTTGATTTTTATTGAATCTTCTCCGAACCTCTTTGAATGTGTATGAAACATTTCAAACACATACAAATAAATGAAAAGGACTTACCATATGTGAATTGGGTGATTGAACGCTGGAATTTAAGATTGAGTATAATGCATTCCAAAGAAAACTTACATGTATATAAATGATTTGTTTGCATATGTATTGCTCATATGTGTATAGTATGATTATACAAGTGTGATTTTGACACCCTTC
>JAOTAY010020862.1:0-11675 GCA_025629805.1 Erythroxylum baracoense | reverse complement strand
AGTGATGTGACACGCCACCCTCGCGAGGCACGGATTCGGATATCACCATCGATATCGGATTCGGGTCTAGCGGGAATTGGGTGTTACAATTTAGGTTGGATGCCCACTTCATCTCTTTTTATCCCAAAATCATCGCAGTTCTTTCTATTTGGTTTCAAAATACACCTTAACATAAAACAATATTAATTCCTATTAAATATAACTTCAAACCTCAAAAACAAAGAAAATTAACACAAAAAGATAGAAAATAAAGACAATAACAAACTCCCCCACACTTAACCTTTTGTTCACCCTAGAGCAAAGTAAACATGACTATCAAATTCTATCAATTCATTTTCAAAGAAACCATGCGCATACAATCATTCAAACTTTGGCCAATCGAATGTCAAGCTACTACACACATCATAATTAGTTTTCATCAGTGCACATAAACAAACTCAACTTATGAAACTATCATACAAAGATAAGCACAAACTCAATGGATTTTCCTCACAGAATTTATTCATTTCACTCAAGTGTTTACAGGTTGTGTTTAGCTCAAAACTCCCTATAGGAAATCACACTACCATATGCTTGGAAATACACCAATTCTCTTCTACAGTGATTACATGCTAAAATAGATCAAAAGGGCTTTACTCTAAGGTTGTAATGGGGCTAAGGTTAAGGTGAGTCAAAAAGGTTTTGAGGGTTTTTCACAAGTAGTCTAAATATACAAAGGGACAACAAAATGTATTTCTGAGAATTGCATATAAATAACTATCTACTCAAAATTTATTATTACTCACTTGATCCTTTTCTTTTTCTTTTTTTCTTTTTTTCTTTTTTTGAATATTAAGGAAATAATAATCAATAATAGCAACTAAATACAATGTGCTCTATGGGTAGAAGTATCAGTAAACTCATCTAAAAAAATATAGCCAAAAGCCCCAAAACTAGCTAACTTAGTACTTTATTAAACTTGTGAATGGGTAAGGCTAATGGGGTATGATGTTTTAGAATGAGGTGTTTTCTTTAAGAAACAAAAGGGGTAAAGGCTCAAACGGGTTTGCAAGGGTAAATAAGATAGGTGCGTCATTTAAGTCAAGGATTAAAAAGAAAAAAGGCCTTAACCATTTCTATCTAACATGCATCTAATAAATTCAAACCGGTTCAGAGCAAGTTCTAAAGGTAATCACCTAAGGGAGTATCACACAAACAAAGAAATGAAATGGCTTTTAAAAGGAGTCATATAGGCTTAATTCTTCACATAGGCTCAATTGAAAATCCATTATGCTTCTATACATTACCTAATCACTCAAGCATCAATTTCTTAGTAAACTTATGTAACTGACTACTTTAATCAATCAGCATGATTCACCTTCTATTCAATTGGCCAAATTCAACTTCAAGTATACAATTCAGTCTCATTCCAACTATTAAGATAGAATTTCATGGTTTAACACACATCACATGAAATTTAAAAATAGAAAAGAAGAAAAAAATCAAAATCAAAATGAATAAAGAAACAGTAAATTCAAAACACACAGTCACACAAACATTCAACGCCCCTCCCCCCCAACTTAACCTACATTGTCCTCAATGTACTCACAAAAAGAAAAGAAAACACAAGAAAATAAAGAAAATAAAGGTGTAAGAAGCTTCTCTATTATTGGGTCAAGGTGTTGGTGGAAAAGGTGGTTGAAATTTCTGTTGTTCGAAGAAAGCGAGTTGATTATGCTCTAATTTGTCCAATCTGTGCTCCATGCATTGTAGGAGTGCTAAAATAGTCAGATCACTTACAAAAGGATGTGTTACGGTGGAGTGGTTTATTTTGGTGGCTATAAAGGGGGCTTTGGGCTGTTGGTGAGTGATTTATTGCTTGGGTAAAAAGGAAAGGGAAACTATCAAAATCCTTGTAATTAAATGCCCTGTAACGGTGAATCAAATTTTGTCAAAATCCCACTTTGAACTAAAAATGAAAGTAACGCCACTTAGGAACAAAAGTGTTGTATTTTATGATGATTTGCATGTTCACCACTTAGAAACGAAAACAACGCCCAAGGGAGATATGTAATGCACAATTAATAGGTTAATGGACAATTGTTTAATATAATTTTACAAAATGGGGCCAAAATAACGTAAGTAACATTAATGGAGAATGAACCGTGCAACCATCATCATAGCTCCACCTTTTTTTTTAGAAAACTAAGATAAATAAAATGAAATGAAAAAATAAAAAACTTAAATTAAAATAAATCTTGAGGTGCCTCTCAAGAGCGCTTCTTTAACGTTATATTAGCTAGATGAAAAAATTATTAACTTACTCAGAGTAAACTAGCTCAGCCAGTTTAATTTCTTCCGCAGTTTCAACCTGTAAATTCTCATAATATGGTTTCAATTGATGTCCATTAACTTTAAACACTTTAAAAGTGTATAAACTCTAAATTTCAACTGCACCATGTGAGAAAACATTAGTAATAAGAAATGAACCTATCTAATGAGATCGTCATTTACCAGGAAAGAGCTTTAGTTTAGAGTGATAAAGATGGACCTTTTGACTTATGGAAAATTCTTTTCTAATTAAGATTATGTCATGAAAGGCCTTAGTCTTTTCTTTATAGATTTTTACACTCTCATAAGCTTCATTACGTATCTCTTCCATCTCCTGCAATTGTAATTTTTGATTAATTCCAACCTCAGTTAAATCCAAATTGCATTGTTTGACAACCCAGTAAGCCTTATGTTCCAATTCTATAGGTAAATGACAATGTTTTCCGAATACTAACCTGTATGGCAACATACCAATAGGAGTTTTATATGCTATCCTATACGCCCATAGCACGTCGTCTAAACGCAAACTCCAATCCTTCCTGTTAGGATTAACAATTTTCTCCAAAATTGATTTGATTTCCCTGTTAGAAATTTTGGCTTGTCCACTTGTTTGAGGATGGTATGTTGTTGAAGTTCGGTGTGTAACACCATATTTCTTTAGTAGAACCCCAACAATTTGGTTACAAAAATGAGTCCCTCGGTCACTGATTATTGCTCCAGGCACTCCAAACCTGACAAAAATATGAGACTTAACAAAATCAACAACAACTTTAGCATTATCAGTATGAGTAGCCTTAGCTTCAACCCATATTGAAACATAATCCACAGTAACAAGAATATATGTCTTACTGAAAGATGAAGGAAAAGGGCCCATAAAATCAATTCCCTATACATTAAAAATTTCACATACCAGGATATTCGTGAGTTGAATTTGGTCTTTTGGTCTTAAACCACTTGTTCTTTGGCATCGATCACAAGACTTGCAAAATATATAAGCATCATAAAATAGTTTAGGCTAAAACAAACCATATTCAGGCACCTTACGGCCTGCCCTTCTAGGACCAAAATGTCCACCACATGCAAAAGAATGGAAAAAATTCAATATAGAAGGGATTTCATCATCAGATATACATTGCCTAATAATTTGATTAGAACAATATTTTCACAGATGTGGCTCATCCTTTGCATAATATTTAGCCTCTCTTTTGATTTTATCTTTTTGAGCTCATGATAAAGTACTAAGTAAAGACTTGGTAATTAGAAAATTAACTATGTCAGCATACCGAGGTGTTACCTATTGTGTGGCAAATAAATGTTCATTTGGAAATTCATCTTTCAGGTTGTCTAAAGTTGTGTCTAGATAGATACGACTAAGGTGATCTGTAACCAGATTTTTAGTTCCCTTTTTGTCCCATATCTCTACATCAAATTCTTACAGTAGTAGAATCCAATGAATAAGACGTGGCTTTGCTTCCTTTTTGGACAACAAATACTTCAACATAGTCTGATCTGAATAAACTATGACATGTGTGCCCAATAGATATGAATGAAACTTCTCTAGCCCAAAAACAACTACCAATAATTCTTTTTCTATTATTGAATATATTTTTTTGGGCATCGTTTAGCATAATCGAAGTATAGTAAATCACATGCGGCGCTCTGTTTATCCTTCGCCCCAAGATAACTCCTAACATATAGTCGCTTGCATCACACATTATCTCAAATGGGAGACTCTAATCCAGGGGCTGGATTATTGGAGCAGAAATTAACTTCTCTTTTAATTCATCGAATGATGTCTTGCATGCTTTATCACACTTAAACTCCACATATTTTTGAAGTAACTTGCATAATGGTTAAATGGTCTTCGAAATGTCTTTGATAAAGCGTCGATAGAAACCTGCATGTCTAAGAAAAGAACAAACTTCCCGTAAACTAACAGGGTAAGGAAGAGATTTAATGATTTCTATCTTAGCCTTATCAACCTCAATTCCATTAGAAGACACTACATGGCCTAAGATTATCCCTTGATCAACCATAAAATGGCATTTTTCATAATTCAGAATCAAGTTATTTTCAATGTAATGTTTCGAAATTTTTTCAAGGTTAATCAAACAAGTATCAAAAGACTCACCATAAACTGTAAAGTTGTCCATAAAAACTTTAATACAGTCATCCATATAATCAGAGAAAATACTTACCATACACCTTTGGAACATGGCAGGTGCATTACATAGTCCAAAAGGCATTCTTCGATACACAAAGGTGCCAAAAGGACATGTGAAAGTCATTTTGTCTTGGCCCTTTAGTGCAATAAAAATTTGGTGATAACTTGAATAACCATCTAAATAATAATAATGAGTTTTCCCTGTAAGTTTTTCAAGTATCTAATCAATAAAAGGAAGTGGAAAATGATCTTTACTAGTAACAGAATTTAACTTCCTGTAATCTATACAAACCCTCCACCCATTTTGCACACAGGTGGACACCAATTCACTTGAAGTGTTCTCCACTACGGTTACTCCAGTTTTCTTAGGAACCACTTGTACTGAACTTACCCATTTACTGTCTGAAATTGGATAGATTATTCCAGCATCGAGGAGCTTCAGAATCTCCTTCTTGACTACCTCCATCATTAGTGGGTTCAATCTTCGTTGAGGCTATCTTGTTTCCTTAACTTCATCTTCCAATATAATTTGGTGCATACAAATTGACGGGCTAATCCTTTTCAAATCAGCCACAGTCCATCCAAAAGCATCTTTGTAATTTTTCAACATACCCAATAATTGTGTTTCCTGTAAAGATGTTATTTTACTTCAAATAATAATAGGAAGAGTTTCATGCTCAACTAAATACACATATTTCAAGTTACCTGTAAGAGCCTTCAACTCTAATTTTGGTGCCTATATAAGAGATGAAAACAACTTCGAATTATGTCTAGTTAGATCCAGAAAACATACCTTTTCCTCTAAGTATTTTTTCCGCTCTAAAATTTAGACAGAGATATCCAGCTCCTCAGGAATGGCAAGATAATTGGCTAGTGTTTTTCCTTCCTGAATATCCAAGCTATTTTCCAATACAGTCCATAATTTATCTGGTCCATTTAAACGAAATGTTTCCTGCACTAAAGTATCAAGAAAACTCATAGAAACCAAAGATTTATCATCATTAGGAAATTTCATGGTATCATAAATATTGAACTTAATCATATCACCATCAAACTCCATTGTTAAAAACCCATCATAGACATCAATTTTTATTCTAGAAGTTTTCAAAAATGGTCTTCCTAATAAAATTAGGACTGAAGTGGATGAATCGTCGTTACCCATCTGTAAGACATAAAAATCAGTAGGAAAAATCATATTATCAACTTGAACTAGGACATCCTCAAGAACACCCTTTGGATAGGCATTAGATAGATCAGTAAGTTGGATTATGACATGAGTTTCTTTCAGAGGCCCCGTATTCAAAGATTCATAAATAGATTGAGGCATAACATTAATCGACGCACCTAAATCCAATAATGCTTTCTCAATTTTTAGATTACCTATTTTATAAGGGATTGTGAACATACCTGGATCTGGAAACTTACAAGGTAACTTCTTTTGAAACGCAGCAGAAACATTCTCACCTAATTGCATCTTTTCATTGCCACTTAACTTTCTCTTTGAGTTATAGAGTTCTTTAAGAAATTTAGCATAACGAGGAATTTGTTTAATAGCATCAAGCAAAGGAATATTGACCTTTACCTTGCAAAAAGTTTCCAAAATTTCTTTTTGTTGCTCCTTCTTCTTCTGTTTGGCAAAACAACTAGGAAAAGGAAGTTATACACTGAACTTAGGCATGACAATGCAAGAATCACCCACCTTTTTCTCTTATGTCTGCTTTGGAACTTCTTTCACTACTTCTTCTTCAACCTCTCACTTAGAAACCTTTGGGTTAGGTTCCTTTAACTCTTTACCACTTTGAAGTGTGATAGCACAAGTACTCTTCTTTGGATTCACCTCAGGTTGAGAAGGGAACTTTCCTAAATTTTGTGCCTCAAACCTATTGATGGCAATCGCCATTTGGCTCATTTGAGTCTTAAGATTTTGTATACTATCTTGCGTATCTTGCTGAAATTTCATGGTATTCTGTTGAAAGTTCACAGTATTTGTGGCCAATGTCTTGACTATATCCTCCAAAGAATTATTTTCATCAGAACTTTGTCCCATTTACTGTTACTGTCTAGGCACATACGACTATTTATATGGCTGAAAAATAGAACTTACTTGTTGTCCCTAATTGTTGCCATAATGGAGGTTTGGATGATCTCGCCAACCCGGATTATATGTGTTTGAAAATGGATCATACTTCCTTTGAGGTTGTCCCAAATAACCACCCATTGCCTTGGCTTCTTCAACTTGGTCTTCTTATAGAATAGGACACATATTTGTGGGATGGTCAACCATATAACATATCCAAAAAAAGCCTTAACTTCCTCTTTCCTTGATACCACAAGTTGACGCACCAAAGAAGTCAAATCATCTAATCTCTTTCCAATGACGAAACTCCCATCTCATTAACATGTTTTAAACCATAATCATTCAGAGCTCCAAATTGTTGAGAGTTAGAAGCCATAGTTGAGATCAAATCCCATGCAGCTGTTAGTGTTTTATCAACTAGCGCTCCTCCACTTGCAACATCTATCATACTTCTCTCAGTCGATAAAAGACCTTCATAAAAGTATTAAATCAACAGTTGTTCACTAATTTGATGATGGGGGCATCTTGCACACAACTTCTTAAATCTCTTCCAATATTTATATAATGACTCCTGGTGTTTTGTCGAATTCCACAGATTTCTTTTATGATATTGGCAGCCCTAGTAACTGAGAAAAACTTCCCTAGAAATAACTTCTTCATCTCTAGCCATGTTCTAACACTTCCAGCAGGTAAATAATATAACAAATCTTGGGCATCGTTCTTCAAAGGAAAGGGAAAAGCCCTCAGCTTTATCTGCTCTTTAGTGACATTAGTAGGCTTCATCCCCACACAAACAACATCAAACTCCTTCAAATGCTTATAAAAATCTTCTCCCAATGTGCCTTGGAAACTATGTAACAAGTGAATTAGTCCCGACTTCAACTCAAAAGTGTTATTATCACCCAAATTTGAAAATTTAATATAGTGAGGCTGTTGGTCCTCAGCTAGAGCAGCCAGTTGGTGTAAAGTACAATTTGCATCCATGTTCTTTTCCATTTGTTGTTCTTCTCTAAGCACTTATTGTCTTTCTTTCGTCTGCTTTCTTAATGCCTTTGCTGTTTTCTAAATTTTAGGATTGTACTGCAAATTTTTATATTGATTTAAACGCGTGATTTATATAAACAGTCAAAAATTCCCCGACAACGACGCAAAAATTTCGTGACTAATATTGCCTGCAACTAAATATAAAAAGAAACCAACTTCCTGCAACACAAATTAATGTTGTAGTGGAAAGTAGGAATCATTCCCACGAGGAATTCAAACATTAGTAGTTACGAAATAAAAAGGGCGTTCTAAAATTGTGAATTAAACAGAATTTAAATGAAATTCGAAAATGAAAAATAACTAATAGCAAAACAATGATAATCTAACAATCAATAGGAACAAATCTTGGTTTCCGGTCTCCTTCATTATTGAACTTGCGTTGATCATCGATACTAAAAATAACCAATTTATTAGTTAAGCATTTTTTGTGGTAAATTTTTTTGCCTATTTTCTCTTATGTTTAGTTAATCAAAACATGTATTTGAATTAACCGTTATTAATCAATAACCTAGATACGATCTCAGATTTAATTAATTAATAGCTTTACAAATCAAAAAAATCAACGAACTAGACAATATACATACGATGTATATTTAGCCTAGACAATTATTTTTCCTAAAATCATATCTCTAACGTAGTAGAAAAAAATCCTAGTCGCTACTTTTGATTAAAAGAATTAAATGTCAACCTATTTAATCTAGCGATTGATTGAATAAAATCAACTAGTTGCGCACCTAGCTATAAAATCAAACAATCAAATAATTAATACTTGACTAATAAATCGATTGAATAAAAGTTTAGTTACCCAATGTCATAATTTTTCCTAACTGTTTAGGACTGTCATGAACGTTACTGTAGCTTGATTTCTATTTGGAACCGTCACGGACGTTAGCTTGTCACGGGCATTGCTCTTCTTTTCTTTTCACGCTACTCCTCTTCTCTCTGTCGTAAGCACTCTATTCTCCACTCTTCGTTACCGTCGCTTTGATGGGACAATTAAACCTTTTAAACCACTCTCTCGCAAACTCTCTTCTTCCACCCTCACTTCTGCCGCCCCCTCAGTATTGCTTGACGTGACGAATAAAAGCCCCTTCCTAGTTTATGGTCCACGCCTCTGTCTATTTCACTCTCACTTCTGCCCTAGTATTCACGCCTTTGTCATTTTAATTAGTGGCCAAACGTCTGCGTTTTGGCCTCGTTTCTGCTCCTTACACTCCTGCAAGACTATTCACTAATGTGACAATTTAATCTTTGGCCCAATCGTCTTGTTCACGCCCTTTTAAACCCACACTTCTCTGTTTTTGCTTTTTCACTCCTGTGCTATGTAGTTTGCTTTATACTTCCAACCTGCTGCGTTTCATGCTTTTGGTTGTTGAATGAGGCCATGTCTAATTAGGTTCAACACCTAGTTTAACTCTTTTTATTCCAAAATCGTCGTAGTTCTTTCTATTTAGTTCCAAAATGTGCCTTGACATAAAAACAATATTAATTCCCATTAAGTATAACTTCAAACCTCAAGAACAAAGAAAATTAACGCACAAAAAAATAGAAAACAAAGACACTTACAATAATATTCACATCATCCAATGCATTAAGCCACACAACTGCAGACATGTTGACAGGAGCCTACATCTTCTGGAAGCAAGTACCTGAATTGTTTGTGGTTGTGGCAAGAAATGTAAGGCAAAACTAGGAAGAATTGAAAGGATCAAAGTTCAAATAAAGTTTATCATTTCCTGCAAATGAATTGCAAACCGACAGTGCATCTTGGATACAGGAACACTTGGAATACATATACAGGAGCGTTCCTTCATATTGATGAAACAAGACTCCAGACTTCAACACAAACCCGTGACAGTGCCTACCATCATCAACTCTCCCACCATCAGAACATTACAAGAAGAAATCACAGTAGCAAAAATATACTCATTAGGCCTCACACTACCCTCCAAAAGCATACCCTTTAGCAACCAATGACTTCCTAAGACAACCCATGTTGCAAGTACCCAGCCATCAACGCAACCCAAGACACCACTTTCCTTTTACGCGTATCACCAAACAGCTTACTGGCATTCCTGACCTCGTTGCACTTGGAATGAGAATTTATCAAACAGTTGGCCTCATATGCGTTCTCTTCGGAAGACGGATTCCACACAATCAAAAGGGCATGCACAATTTTTTGAATTTTCAGGTTTTTGGTCTCTGCTGATTGTAATAATAGTTTCAGAGGGTCGACAGAGAAAGCTACTCTCGCTAGCTTTAACATTGCTTTGAGTGATACTCCAAATCCAAAGCCATAAGGTCTCTTCTTTGTCATGAAAAAAGCATAATACCGATATGTGCATATGGCTTTTGTACTCATAAGGACGCAGTGTGAGACAAGGAGGACATCCTAGGACTGGTTACATAGATTGTAATGCTGCTTAGCTGAGATGGGTAAGAGTCATTTAATACATAACTGCCTCCAATCCTAGCAGGTGCAACGTCGTAAGACGACAGACTACGTCCTGCCTCCAGTCCTAGCAGGTGCAACGCCGTAAGAGGACAGACTACGTCCGCCGTTGTTGGTGGCTACAGCAAATGAGAGATTGTTCATTCATCTGCAGGCAAGAAGTCATTTCTCTTTACATGCAAGAATTAAGGATGGGATTAAAATAAAATTATTTTATTATAAATGAAATGATCGGTTATATAATAGTAATTATTAATAATTAATATTGTATGTTAAACTAATATTAATTACTAATAATAATTAAGGTTAATTTATCCTTATTTTATAATTAGTTTTAAAAATATTTTTTTTGAAATTAACAATAATTTTATAATTTGATATTTGTTTAATAAAATATTTTAAATTCAAAATGTCTTTAAAATATATATTTTAAAAATATTTATGAAAAGTTTAATTCTAATAATAATAATATTATTATTACAGTTAAAAATAATACGTAAATATTAATTTAGAAATAAAATTAATTTTTCTCTAATCTTATTCAATATTTAATTATTATCAATAAAAATATAACTATATTAACATTATCAGTTAAAAAAATTGTTTACAAATTGAAAATTAAAATATAAATATAAAATCCCTAAATCAAGTGCCTTTTTTTTTACAGATTTAGTGCATTAGATCTCCTGACTTT
Source organism: Erythroxylum baracoense (assembly GCA_025629805.1). Lineage (NCBI taxonomy): Eukaryota > Viridiplantae > Streptophyta > Magnoliopsida > Malpighiales > Erythroxylaceae > Erythroxylum > Erythroxylum baracoense. The sequence goes on along the minus strand of JAOTAY010020862.1, from coordinate 934 downwards.
TGATAGAGAAGGTTATGCTTGAAATCCAATCTAAGTTTGTATTCCAATTTAATTATCATTCCAATTTCTTATTACTCCAAAATTTTAAAATACTTGTTCCTGTTCATAGGTGGAGAAAATCTTCTCCTAAATTCTCTATTTGAATCAAACATATTAAAGATCATGAAGCTTTATCCTTGTTTTTCGTGTTCGGGTAATCTCATAGGCTCTTATTTACTAACACAATCAAATTAATTCAACCATACAATAACTCCAATTTAATATTACCAAATATTTATATGGGAGAGATGAGAAATCTTGGGCCAATCTTCACCCTTCTCCCGCTCGCACCTTTTCTTCATTAAAGGACTTCCCCATATAGAGAGAACAGAAAGGGAGGAGGGCAGGCCCTCTTCTGGCAAGAACTGGAGCTTAGGGCAGTTATTGATGCCCAGACATTCAAGAGAAGTGAGACTTTGAAGTCCTTCGGAGTTGAGAGATTCCAAATCAGCAAAATGCGAGATTTTAAGAGAGGTAATAGTGGCAGGTAGCCCCTCTTCCGGCACAGATTTCAGCTTAGGACAATTGTATATTGTTAACTCCTTGAGATTAGTGTGTTGTTGAATCTTGCTGTTGACAACAGATTCTAAGTTTAGTAAACCCGTTATGTTAAGGGAGGTGAGGGGAGAGGGGAGCCCCTGATCTGGCAACAATTGGAGCTCTGGACATCTACTAATAGACAAATTTTGAAGAGAAGTGAGGTGCTGAAACCCCTTGTACTCCAGAGATTTCAGATTTGGAAAATCCCTGATATGAAGAGAGGTAAGTGTTGGTGGGAGTAGTGACTCCTCAGGGAAGCATTCCGCATGTCTGTAGCCACCTATCACGAAGTCCAAAAGAGAGGGGAGACAGTACAAATTCCACTGATTGCGTCCATTTATGAGTTCAGTGCAAC
>JAOTAY010020861.1:0-11676 GCA_025629805.1 Erythroxylum baracoense | reverse complement strand
GCTATCGTCGTCGTGTCTCCGGCTACCGTCATCGTGTCTCCAGCTACCGTCATCTCTACTTTGGTTGAGGTATTTTTTCACTGTAACATCATGAAATAAAATTTATTGACGGTATTGACAATATATTATAAAAAAAAATTCTGATCAATTTACCGACGGAAACATGTAAACCGTTGGTAAATTTACCGACAGAAAATGATTTTCTGTTGGTAAATTTACCAACGGAAAAATATAAATTGTTGACAAATTTACCGATGGAAAACTATTTTCCGTAGGTAAATTTACCTACGGAAAAAGTTTCCGTAGGTAAATTTACAGACGGAAAATAATTTTCCGTCGGTATTTATTAGCTACGACCGTTTCTACGATGCCTTGTTCCGTCGGTAAAGTCCGTTGCTAATACTACATACCGACAGAAAGTTAATATTTGCCGTCGGTAATTTTCGTCGCAAAACGACGTTTTTCTTGTAGTGTTTAATGTTGATTTGACTTTAGTATCTTCTGTTTGGGTCATATCATTTGTTTGTTTAAATTTCTTTTATTTGGATTGTTTTCATTTTTTTTTGTATGATTTGATGTCATTTCCCTTTATTTGGTTGTTGACTTGTCACATTGACGACAATGTGATCTTTAAGTGTGGGGAGGTAACATCAACTTTCTTAATTGCATGTTTAGGCATATTGTATATGCTTTTTGTTATCAATGGAAACACTTTTGAGTCACTCTAATAAATATTTCCATGAAATTCTGTCATGTAGTTGGAATTAGATTTAATATATTCTTAAACTCGGATTAGGCTACTTGAGTATAAAGTGAACCATATAGAGTGATGAAAAGTAGTTGGTTACATAAGCTTAGTCACAAATCGACATTTGAACAATGAGGTAGTATAGAGATGCATAATGAGTTTTCAATTGAGCCAAAGTGAGGATTGGGCCATATGACTCCATCTATGGTCATTTCATTTCTTTGTGAGTGTTACTTCCATAGGTTATTACCTTCAGAACTTGCTTTGAATCAGTTTGAGTATATTGAATGCATGCTTAATAGAGATGATCTAGGCCCTTTTTTGTTAACCCTTGGCTTAAATGACCTACCCGTTAATTATCCCTTGCTACCCTCGTTGAGCCTTAACCTTTTGATTGAGAAACACCTAAATTTTTAAAACTTTAGACCCCATTATCCTACCCTTTTCACAAGCTCAGTAGAGTATTAAGTAAAATATTAGCTGGGATTGTGTGAAATTTTTACCGAGACAAATTAAGTATATTTTTGCCTGTGGACTACAGTATATATGGTGCTAGTTTTGATCTATAGTTCTTCCATGTATGAAGAAAAAGAAAGAAAAATGAAAAAAAAGAAGAAGAAAAGAAAAGAAAAGAAAAGAAAAGAATAAGTGAATAACATCAATAAGTGTAGAATATCAACTATATTTGTATGTCTCGTAGTTATGTTTAGTTATCCCATTTTTATTCGCTTGTACTTTACTATATACTTATGCTTAACCCTTTTCCATTTCGTTTGACCCACCTTAACCCTTGCCATATTACAACCCTAAACAAGTCCTTTTGATTTATTTATGCATGCAATCATTGTAGAGGACAATTGGTGTATTAGGAAGCCTATGGTAGTGTAGTTTTCTATAGAAAGTTTGAGTGAAACACTAACCCTTAAACCCTTGAGCGAAATGAGTGAAAAATGTGAGGAAGATTCATTTGTGCATCTTTACTTATCTTTGAGTGATTGTGCCAATTGTGAGCTTGCTTATATACATCAATGAAAAAGTAGTCATGATATGTGCATTAACTTAATATTTAAGTTGGCTTGAATTCGAGGGATTGTATGTTTTGATCTATGTGAAAATGAAGTGGTAGAATTAAGTGGTTGTATTTATTTTGTTTGAGGACAAGCAAAGATTCAAGTGTGGGGATGTTGATAGGTGTGCATTAGGATATGTGTTTATAGGTAATTTGCATGTGTTTTCTAGTATAATTGTTCTTTATTGTTCTAGTTTAGGATTCATTTTGTATGTGTTCATTAAGTTTGATTTCCATTGTGTTTTTGTGTGTTGGATGCTAATTGAAGGTAAGAATTGCTTATTTTGTGTAGGAAAGGAGAGGAAGCAAGTTAGAGGATGAACAAGAGAGTATAGAAGAGAAGATAAGAGTATTACATCTGGGACAAATTCCCATGTTCGTGGGAATTAGGCAAATTCCCACAAACGTGGGAAATCACAATAGAATGTTTCTGCCTGTAATTCCCACATTTATGGGAATCATGCAGATTCCCACAGACGTGAGAATTGTAATATGAGGCAATCTATGAGGCTTCATTAAATCTACGATTTTTGGACTATAAAAAGAACATTAAGCTTCCATCTTCAAGGGAGACGACACCTACCTATAGAAAGACCATTCTTGGGGGAAGAACACATGTTTGGAGTATTGAGGAAAGATTGAAAACAAGGATCATCATCAAGATTAGGAAAAATAGCAGATCAACACCAAAATTCCAGATTTTGGAAAAGAAAAGGAGTTTTCTTATTCACTTTATATCCTTTTAATATCTTCATTTCTTTGTAAAGATGGATTATTTGAATGTTGATGGTGTTATGGATACTATGTTAGGCCAATTTCATATTAGGGATTGTTTTTTCATTATTTTATGAAAACTCATGTTTTATTGAATTGAATGAAGTGTCTTTGATAATTTTTGTTCTTAATTTTCATCTTACAACAAATCGAGAGTGTGAGTGAGATGAAAATCGTGTCAAGAAAGTGAGTGAGATGAAAATCGTGTAGGATTGTAGAACGAGATTTGGCGACCTATAAACTAGCAATTATTATGTCAATTGAATAATTAGAAGAGAGATCTCAATTAGTCAATTGATCATCCATGGGATAGTGTAATAACTAGTTGAATCGGTAGTTATTGGTAGGTTAAGAGATCGTTCAATCGATTCCCGTCAATTCAATTAGGGACAAGTAGTTACACTTTGAGAGAGGGTAATTAGTACATTGAAAAATCTAGGGTGAGATACAATTCAATCAATAAAATATGAGGGAGACAGAATAAGGAAAAAGTAATCTCTAGCATTTAGATCCTTAAATTCACACTTTATGCAATTGCGGTATTATCCATTGTTTTCTTTAGTCTTTTAATTTTTATTTAATTTTCTAGATTAATTGCATTAAACAATTTTATTTCTTAAACAAAGTTTTTTTTCTAAATTAAGTGGTGTCTGGGCATCAATCCCTATGAGATCGATATTCGCTCTTTCTAACTACAAGTCACGACCCGTTCACTTGTAATTTTTGAGCGTAAAATAAGTAGATAGGTTTTACAATCCATCAACAATGTGCTGCATCAATAGTCTTTCTCATCAAAGAACCTCCAGCAGCTGCATCTATGGTTCCTCTTGAGCTCTGATTTACACCATTATAGAATTCCTGCAACAAGAACTCCCTCGGAAGATTGTGATAAGGGTAGCTTCTCTGTAATTCTTTAAACCTCTCCGAGGCTTCATATAGAGACTCCCCATCACTCAGCTGAAAATTTTTTATTTCCTTTATGATTCTTGTTTTCTTGATCATTGGGAAGTATTTTGCGAGAAATGCTTGGGCTAGCTGCTCCTAAGTAGTGATATGCCCTTAACTGAGTGAGTTGTACCATGCTTTCACCCAATCTCTCAAAGTGAAAGAAAATAATTGCAACTTCACGACATCGTCAAACATCCCATTAAACCAGAAGGTGTCACAAATCTCCAAAAGATTTGCAATATGGGCATTAGGATCTTCATTGGACAGCCTATAAAATTGTACACTACTCTAAAGTATGTCGACGAGTGTCAGCTTGATCTTCAAATTATTAGCTTGAATCACTGGCCTTGTAACTCCTTAAGGACTGTAGGTCTATAGAGTGCCAATTCTCATTGTACAACCTGCACAAATTACCCAACTCAATCTCTCAATATATTGCAAGGTATAAATTCATCATTTATCAAAAGCTTCATTTATTTGAATCAACAAAATAGGAGTTCAACAAGAAGTTCAAAAGTAATCTCTACAAATAAATTAACCGTTAATGATGTCATTAACATCCCCAACAATCAAATAGTCCATCATACAAATGTTAAAAGAGAAAAAAAAAAGAAAACTAAATGAATCAAACTCCTTCTCTTCTTTGCCCGAATATGGAAAATCTAGCGTTAGAATGATCTTTTCCTAATTGTGAATGAAAAACCTTGATTCTCTACCTCTCCTAAGACTTTAAACCTATGTTTTTACTCAAGGAGGCAAGTCTCTACCGGTGCCCTCTCATCCATAGGGGTTTATAACCTTATATATTCATGAAAACCTAAAAAATAAGTGAACCCTGCGTGTATATTTTGGTTAGACATCCCAAAATCATGGGAATTGGCATAAATCCCACAATTGTGGGTTCTTGCATTATAATTCCTGCTCTTCTCTTCTCCTCTCTTGGTCTCTAGCTCAATCGCAAAGGTGGCCACCCTCTATTTTTACATCAAAATGATCAATTCTTACCCTAAATCAACACCAAACATAAATGAACAATAATGAAGATCAAATTAAACAAAAACATATAAAATAAATCCTAAAACACAACAATAATAACCTATTACACAAGAAACACATGCCAAATACTTAGAAAAATAGACACTAATGCATAACTATCAGTTACGTTTTCACACTGAATGGTGGAGCAGTCAGTTGGAAGAGTTCCAAACAAGAGATGGCTTCAAATTCAACGACCGAGTCAAAGTACATTGCAATTGTAGAAGCGACAAAAGAAGCTGTTTGGATTAAAAAGTTTGTTATAGAACTTGGAGTGGTTCTGAGCATTGTAGACCCGATACTATTGTACTATGACACTAATGGGGCTATTGCTCAAGCCAAGAAACCAAGGTCTTATAAGAGGTCAAAGCACATACTTAGGAGATATCACCTGATCAAAGAGATAATTAATAAGAGGTGATGTGAAGATAAAGAGAGTGCCCACAGATCAGAACATCACTGATCCTTTGACTATGTCACTTCCTCAAATGAAATTTGATTCTAGTGTATACGCCTATGGTATTAGATACAAAGACTATTGGCTTTAGTGCAAGTGAGAGATTGTTAGAGTAGTACTCTAAAGGCAATCACCTTTAACACTTTTGTACAATATTTATTTCGATTAAAAAAGTGAATGATAATTTTTCATTAATTTGATGTTTGTTTATTTATGAATTGATGTCGTTCTTAAGTCGAATTAATGAAGTCTATGATACAAAACATAACATGAAGGAAATCATGATAAGAACATGATAATGAGATTCCTATCATGTGTAATTATGATAGTATCTAAATTATCCTTAGTCACAGGATTAACAAGACAAGACATTATTAATTTGGATAGGCTAGCACATGTTATACTCCTTGATTTGATCAAGCAGTGGATCTCACAAACTGTAAGCATGGATGTTTAGAATTAACATGTGGATGCTTACTAAGAGTAGTAAGTACATCGGATGACTCGCTATGAGATTATCATATAGATGACCTATCAAATATCAATGATTAATCCCATTATAGCACTGGTGCAAATATCCTTAGACTTGAGGTACTTAAGGATATCTTGGATACTAATCCTATGCTTTGACATCATTCCTTGTTGCCTCAAGACGAGGTCACTCATAAGGTGATAATTGGGTATAACTATTGGTATTCTAAGGTAATTGGGTAGCCAATAAAAGATTCACCACTCCTGATAGAAGAAGATGATACCACGACCTTTTGTCGGGTCATTACTTAAGAGTCTCTGGCCAGAGCAATTATTTGTCATAAAGAGAGTCTTCAATGACAAATCGAGCAATGAGATCTCAGGATAAGATCTAACATCACTTGGACTAGATGTGACGTAGTCAATCTAATGGGAGTTGACATATAGCTCATACTTCGAACCAAGTGGGGTATATAATGGTGAAGGGATGAATTGCACAGTAATTGTCTATGGAAAGGTTCATAAGTCAGAGAATTAACTATCAAAGAGTTTGTGTCTTTATCCATTTATATTCCAGTAAATTGGCATCATGAAACCCTTCAGGATTTGCTTGAATTAGGAGTTAATTCAAGTGGCATGAACCAACCATGATTTGCTTAGATTAAGAGTTAATTCAAGTGACAGAAATAATTAGGAAACTAAAGGTCACTTTCATAAAAGATCGGATGAAAAGCAAAGTGTGTATAGCTGTCATTAAAGTAGGTCACGATCGTGACCGAAGGCACGAAAGATGATGTATAAGTGAGTTCTTCACTTATGTACACATGAACTAACAATTTAAAAAATACACTCAAGAGAGAGGATAAGGGGTCCAGAAGTGTTCTGGAGTTAGAGAGAAGTGGTCTTGAGTTTTGTTTATGCAATTTATGAAATTGTTGTATGAATCTAATTGCATGCAACATAATCTTGATCTATCTCTCCATTTGAGCATCTACTTCAACTCATCTTGTTTGGTGCTCTAACCACCCTTACACACTTCTTTTTCTTCATCTTTTCATGTTCTTGAGTGATCAAGGAAGGGGGTATCAAGATTATAGAAAGGAGGAGCATTATCAAAGGTACATGTGCTGAAATTTCATGTTCTTATAATTTGTGTATGCATGCATCTAAGATTCTGGATTTTGGGGATGTCGTGGGGTTGGAATTTAGAATTTGACACTTCCGCTGCCTTGTTGTGCATGTGATGCATAAATCCATGGCTCCCTTCCATACTCAAATACCATTCATGATCAAGACATTACATAAATTTACATACCATTTCATTTTTTCACCACCAAAGTTCACATGCATAACCATGAATCAAAGGACTTTTCTAAGGTTGTAATGTGGGGTAGGGTAAGGTGAGATGTATTTGGGTAATGTAGCATAAAAACCATCAAGCTAGTGAAGCAAAAATAACACTCAATGAAACATTAAGCGCACATGTTAACATTCATTCAAAACTGGGCATCATCAGTTATTATGAATACAACAATTATATTTCACAGCTAAAATTCACGCTCTCTCACCACAAGCCATGATAGTTGTGTAATTGCATGTGTTTTAGGGATGAATTTGTTATTTATTTAGTATGAATTTGAGTGGTGTGTGTGCATTTAGGGTGCAATTATTTCAATTTGTGTGTTTTAGTGTTTTTATGGGTTAGATTAAGTCTTTGAGCTTAAATGCTATATTTTTGAGGTGCCATGATGCGTTTGTTAGTGTTTTAGGATAAACAGGAAAGAAAGGAGAAGATTTGAGGAGTTTTGGGCCAAAATCATAGGCTACAATTATGCGCAACAGGGCTACGATCGTGACAGAGAAGGAAGAGCCAGTAGCAACAAAGCCACGATTGTGCACTGGGAGCACGATCGTGACAGAGTGGCAAGTCAGGTCACGATCGTGCATAATAGGCCACGATCATGACAGAAAGGCCAAATCATCGACCACGATTGTGGCAAGCAGGAACATGATCGTGCCCTGCATCGGGTTGACATAAAAAACTCACTTTTTGTGAGATTTTGTGGACCGTTTCGACCTCGACTTTGACCTAAAGCCTCAAAAGTATAAATAGAACATTACAAGTCAAAGGTAGCAGTTTTGGAGAGTTTAAAAAAGAGAGAACTTTTGTGAGAGAGACTGAGGTAGGAGATAAAGGAAGAGAGACACGGAGAAGAGTTGACGTGACATACTTCCCAAAACAGGAGGTTTCCTGCTGTCGCGGTCTCACCGACTCTGTTCCCGACATATTTTCCATTTATTTCAATTTTATTCATGTATAGAATTGAAATAGGTGTCGAGAATATATTGTGTTGAATGTTGAGTTGTGTTTATACTCATCTTTGGATTTTGATTTTTGAATAAAATTGTGATTGAGTGGGTTTTTATTGACTTATTTGTGATTTAATTCTTGTTCTTAATAACTTGGCAATAGACTGAGAGGGTGAGCTAAGTGAAAATAATCAATTTGGACTAACGAGAATTAGGTGAATTGATAGATAAAGGATTAAATCAAATCGGTAGAGTCGTGTAACGAAAGATTGAATATAGATTCCTGGTAAGTTAGTAGATTTAGGTTTTGGGTCAATTACAAATTGAGAGATCTCAATTTCCATAATTTAAATTAGGGATTATCAATTAGGGTTAAGAATAGTAAATCGAAAGAGAGTAATTCACCCTGGGACTGTTTAGACCCATTAGTCGATAAATTCACAGTTAATTAGGTTTTCATTAATTTCGGGTAAAAAATCCCCTTTCTCTCACTCGGTAATTTCTAGGTAGGTTAGCTTGGGTTTTGTGATTGATTATCTTGATTAGATTTCTTCATCTCAATTCTTGAATTAATTATTGATTGATTTAATTTTTGCATTAGTTGTTTAATTAGATTTATTGCGAACTTAGCTGCCTTTAGACTTTAGGACTAGTTTCCTTCCTCGTGGGATCGACACCTTATGTACTACGTGAACGACCCGTGCACTTGTGAAATTTACCAAGGTTAAAAATAGTAAAACTTAGCACGTATAACCTTGAGCGAACAAGTTTTTGACACCGTTGCCGGGGAAGGTGACATTTAGTCTAGAGTTTAAGGCGTTAGCTTAGATTTGATTTTTTACTTTTGTTTTTATTTTCATTTTGTTTGTTTTAGGCCGGAATCATGCTCTTGCATGAACACAAGAGTCATGAGAGGTTCAATTCATGCAGCTGAAACGATAGATTTAGACAAAACCCAATTAAAATGAACCTTGAGGAAAGCTCGATGAGAAGAAGAAGAAGAGATTAAGAAATCAAAAATGGTCGAGGAATTTCAAAAAAATATGGCTCTGGAAGTTAACCCTAGAAGGCAACAACAGAGGAACCTCATGGACTTCAAGAGACTAGGGTTTAAAGAGTTTAACCCAGCAAACCAACGAGTGGCTAGACCGTCTATTCAAGCGGTCTCATTCGAAATTAAGCCAGCCGTCATAAATATGCTTCAACAGAACGTCCAATTTTATGGACTAGCAAATGAAGATCTGAATGCACACATCGTCATTTTTCTCAAGATCTGTGATACTTTTCGATATCATTAGATGTCAAAGGATGCTGTTAGGATTAGACTGTTCCTTTTCACACTTAGGGATAGAGCGAAGGCTTGGTATCACTCACTGAGCCCTGCTAACAATACTACTTGGGAGTAGCTTGTACTTGCTTTTCTCGATAAATACTTCCCACTAACGAAGACCACAAAGATCATAAAGGAAATTACCAATTTCCAATAAGGTAACAGGGAGTTAATTTATGAAGCATGGGAGCGTTATAAGGACCTGTAAAGGAGATGTCCACACCATAACCTACCAAGGAATTCCTCCTACAAACATTATACAATGGGGTTAACCCACCTACGTGAGGCACAATCGATGCAACGTTAAGAGGATCTTTGATGCGTAAGATGGTCGATGAAGCAGAGGAGTTAATTGAAGAGACGGCGAGCAATAGCTGCTTATGGGCAAGTGAAAGAAGTAGGCAATCTACTACCTTTAGAGAGGAGAAAGGAGTTGTCACAGTCGATCAGATGATGGTGATGCAATCTTATAAAATCGACAGTTTGACACAACAACTCAGCAATATGAAGACATCATCTTCGGCTCAAGTAAAGGCTGCGTAGTTAAAGTGTGAGTTACGGGGCCAAGGAGATCATGATACTGTGGACTGCTACCTGATGAGAGAGGATAACCAGGAGCAAGTAAACTACATGGGGGTACAATATGGACAAGGAGGGGGTAATAACCCCTACTCCAACACCTACAACCCTGGGTGGAAGAATCGCCCCAACTTTTCTTGGTCGAACAATAATAATGGAGGGTAGTTCAGGCCACAGGGGCAATCGATCTTTCAGTAGGATAAAGCAAGCTTGATGGAAGTCAAGCTGGACAAAATTCTAGACAAGCTTGGAACTTTAGATAATGAGCAAAAGAAGCTAGAAGATAAATTTGTGCAAGTCACTAAGACTCATGCGTCTTCCATTCATAATTTAGAAGCCCAAGTGAGTCAACTAACAAATGTCTTTTCTATGCGGAATCTTGGAAATGTTCCTAGCACTTAAAAAAAATCAAGGGAGCAATTAAAGGCTATCACACTTCGAAGTGGGAAGAAAATTGAACCACCCACAAGAATAATAAAGAAGCCTGTCAAGCCGATCAAGAAAAAGAGAAGGAAGTGGATATGAGTGAGTATCCTCCTTATGTTGCACCTCCACCGTACCAACCCAAGATCCCTTTCCCTCAACGACTACAAAAGAAAAAGTTTGATGAACAATTTGCAAAGTTCGTTGAGAAGCTAAGGACGCTACAGATAAATCTCTCATTTGTTGAGGCATTAGAACATATGCCTAAATATGCAAAATTCTTAAAGGACATTTTATCGAAGAAGTGTACATGGGACGATAATTAGACGATCTCCCTAACTGGTACTTGTAGCTCTATAGTCACCAGTCAAATGCCTTCAAAATTAAATGATCCAGGAAGTTTCACAATACCTTGTGTGGTTGGTGAACTGGAATTTACGAAGTGTTTGTGTGATCTGGGAGCTAGCATTAATCTAATGCCTTTGTCGATATTCAAGAAGTTGGAATTTGGAGAGGTCAAGCCGACATCAATGTTAATTCAATTAGCTAATCAATCCATTAAAAGGTCATTGGGAATAGTGGAAAATGTTTTTATGTGAGTAGATAAATTCATTATTCCCATGGATTTTGTGGTTTTGGATTTTGAAGAGGACAAAAAATGTCCACTAATCTTAGATCAACCATTTATGGACACCGAAAAGGCTATAATTGATGTTCACGAAGGTAAATTGACACTTCGAATATGCAAAGATCAAGTTGAATTCAATATGAATAAAGCCTTAAAAAATCTTACAATGAGTAGCGCATGCATGAAAGTTGAAATCATTGATCAAAATTTATGAGAACAGGTTGAGAGCTGCATAGCAGTAGTGCAGTCATTGGAAACAGAAGTTGATAATGAATACCAAATTTCTGAATCTAAAGAAGATGAGATGGAGGAGGCAAATGTTCCAATACATCAAGAGAAATTAGTTCGAACCGAAGCACTATCTTCAGAGAAATCTCCGACATTAAAGCTCAAGCCTTTACTTGCACATCTCAGGTACACCTTCCTTGGTAAAGGTCAAACTCTATCGATAATAATTTCCAACCAATTGAGCAAAAAACAAGAAAGAAGGTGGTGGAAGTTGCTAGGAAGTGAATGAAAGCCATTGGAAGGCAGATTGCTGACATTCGAGGAATAAGCCCGAATGTCTGCATGCACTGAATAAACTTAGAGGAAGGATGTAGAACAGTTTGAGAGGGTCAACGGAGACTAAACCCTAACATGAAGGAGGTGGTCAAGAAGGAGATTATAAACTCCTAGATGCAGGGATAATGTATCCCATCTCTGATAGTGAATGGGTCAGCCCAGTGCATTGCGTACCCAAGAAAGGAGGAATGACGATGATAGAGAGTGAGGAGGCGGTTGGTTCGCATAGGGAATGATAATAGGAATGAGAATGAATATAGTGTGGAATGAGAATGAATATTATCATTATAATTATGATGGTTGGTTAAGAGGAAGGAATGATTACCATTACCATTGACAG
>JAOTAY010020860.1:0-11677 GCA_025629805.1 Erythroxylum baracoense | reverse complement strand
ATGGTTCATAATAAGCGAATGCTTAAGTTGTATGTTTTAAGATTAAAGTAACGGCCCACTTTATTCATGAAAACATAATTGATTCCAGATTCATTTAATAGTGTCATTATCGATAGTCAACTACTATCATGATATGAAACTCATCATTCTCTTGAAATAAACTCTTTTACTTACATGGAGATATATCACAACACTATAGTCTAAACCATAATCAAGCGACCGACTTGAGTATTCAACTGTGAATCCATTATTTTAGATTCTTATAATATATGTGTTTCCCATACATCTGTATATATATGTATATTACTTACAAAAGAATCTTGGTACCTTATGGTTCCCATACATCTTTATGTATATGTATATTACTTACAAAAGAATCTCAGTACCTTATGATTAGATATATAATGCTTATAAAAACCAAACTCTTTTGTTTTATTAATAATAAATATTTTCATTAGAAAAGTAACTGGAAGAAAATTAAGTTATAAGTAAATACACTTGCTTTCCAGGGCACTATATTTTCATAACTCCAACAACAGCTCCATGGGGAAACACTTGAAGAATTTTAAAAGGCCCACTCCATCTTGACTTGAGCTTTTTGAGAAATAGTCGAAGTCTTAAGTTAAACAAAAGTGCTAAATGCCCACTCTTAAATTCCTTCTTCTTGATATGGCCATTATGCCACTTCTTAGCTTTTTCTTTATATAGCTTGCCCAATATGCTCTATGCTCCAATTCCAATGGTAAATGACATGCCTTGCTATATACAAGCCGATATGGTGTTGTGCCTATGGGGGTCTTGAAAGCTATTTTGTAAGCCCACAGTGCATCGTCTAGTTTCTTTGACCAATCTTTTCTTGAAATGTTCACTATCTTCTCCAAAATCTTTTTCAGCCCTCTATTCACAACCTCCACTTGACCACTAGTTTGGGGATGGTACGGGGTAGCCACTCTATGATACATGTTGTATCTTCTTAGAAGGTTCTCAAATGGTTTGTTATTAAAATGACTTCCCCCTTCACTTATGGTTTCTGTAGGCATCTCAAATCCAGTAAAAATCTTTATAATGAACTTTTGAACCACCTTGCTATCGCTGGTTGGAGTAGTGACCTCTTTAACCCATCTAGAAATATAATCAACTCCAACCAAGATATAGGTATTGCCTTCAGAGTGTAGGAATGGTCTTATGAAGTCCAGACCCCATACATCAAATATCTCCACCTCCATTATATTTGAAAGCAACATTTCATCTTGTTTTGATATGTTGCCAACTCTTTGACATCTATTACACTTGAGCACAAAATCTCGAGCATCCTTAAATAGAGTTGGCCAATAGAATCAACACTCTAAAATCCGTGCAGCAGTCTTGTTAGCTCTATAATGCCTTGTATACGGTGAGCTATAACATTGAGTTAAGATCTCAAGCATTTCATCTTTAGGAACACACCTACGAATTAAACCGTCAGCACAAATCTTATAAAGTACAGGTTCATCCAAATATAATGAGCGCACTGAAATAAGAAATGCTTCCTTTGTTGATATGATAAATCTGATGAAAGAATACCACCTGAGAGGTGAATTGGAATATCTGCAAACCAGGGAAGGAAAGGGTTATCTACCATCACGATGTCCGATTTCAATATTGAACTCTTGGAGTAGGAGTACCTATTAAATAAGCCTAGCCTTGGCATCCTTCTTGGTGAAAAGGTAACACAACGTTTCATGGTCTGTAAATACAATAACTTGTGAACCTAACAAATACGAACGAATTTTTTCACAAGCAAATACCATCGCAAGTAGTTCTTTTTCAGTAGTTGTATAATTCAATTGTGCTCCCGTCAATGTCTTATTTGCATAATAGATAGCATGCAACCTTTTCTCCTTCCATTGACCTAGTACACACCTGACAACATGGTCACTTGCGTCACACATAATCTCAAATGGGAGAGACCAATCTGGCAATGTTAGAATTAGTGCTATTATGAGTGCCTTCTTCAACCTGTTAAAAGAATTCAAACAGTTTGTCATCAAAAATAAAAGGCACATCTTTTACCAATAGATGAGTCAAAGGTTTTGAGATAAGGAAAAAATCTTTAATAAACTGTCTGTAAAATCCTGCATGACAAAAAAACGGCTCGGACACCCTTGATGTTGGAGGGAAGCGGTAACTTTTCAATTACTTTTTTCATAGCTCGATCCACTTCAATCCCTTTATATGAAATCTTATAGCCTAATACGATTCCCTCTTGGACCATGAAATGACATTTTTCCCAATTTAAAATTAAATGTGACTCCTCGCATCTTTGGAGCACTTTATCTAAGTTCAGCAGGCAATGATTAAAAGACTCCAAAAATAGAAAAATCATCCATAAATACCTCTATAAAGTTTTCATTCATGTCTGCGAATATGGCCATCATGCAGCTTTGAAATGTAGCAAGTGCATTACATAAATCGAAAGGCTTCCTTCGATATGCAAAAGTTCTTTATGGACATGTTAAAGTGGTCTTCTCTTGATCTTTCGAATATATAAATATTTGATTTTACCCAGAATATACATATAGAAAACAATAAAAAGAATGACCAGCCACTCTCTTAATCATTTGGTCCACAAAAGGTAAAGGGAAATGATCCTTCTTGGTGGCCAAATTTAACTTTTTGTAGTCAATGCACAGTCACCACCCTGTGATAGTCCTAGTGGAAATCTTTTCCCCTTCTTTATTTTCTATCAATGTCATGCCATCCTTCTTTGGCATACACTGTACTAGGCTTACCCACTATCCAAAATGGGGTAAATTATTCCTGCATCTAGAAGTTTCACCACTTCCTTCTTTACAACTTCTTGCATTTTCAGATTTAACCTTCGTTGTCTTTCTCTCACAGTTTTACAACCTTCTTCTAGGTTAATCTTATGCATCACCACCTTAGGATTAATCCTCCGAATATAAAAAATTTACCACCCTACAGCTCTCATCCTTTTCTTAGTAGTCTCCACCACTTTCTCTTTTTTCTCACAATTTAATTCATTGGAGATAATGATGGGTAAGGTGTGGTTCTTTCCTAAAAAGGTATATCGCAAATGGGTAGGTAATGGTTTAAGCTCTAGCCTGGGAGGTTTAACGGTAGAAGGTGGTGTAGATGCACCAGCTTTCTCTAATATTTCAAGCTCCACTTCCTCACATACATCCTCTTCCTTTACACTTTCATCTATGTGTAATTCATTTAACTCACTGACTTCAATAATCTCCTTCACACACTCATCTACCACATAAATTTTTATACACACATTTCCATCCATCTGTTTCTTCAAAGATTTTTTTGGTAATTCAGTAAATTTATAAATAAATAAAAATGTATGTACATCGAGAACTTTCCAAAGATGGCAATCTCTTACCCCATCCTAAAGGAACTTATAAGAAAGCATGAGGAACCCTAAAACTGTTCCCCCAGGCAAATAAACACAATAGCATTTATTTAAAGATTTTTTCATATTAAACTCAACCTATTCATCACTAATTCTCAACACAAGTTTCCCTTCATGCACATCAACTAATGCCCTACCAATATTCATAAAGGGTCTACCCAGAATCAATAGACAAGTCTTATTAGCTTCAAAATCTAACATAACAAAATCAAAAGGAATTATAAATTTGTCCACTTTTACCAATACGTCTTCCACAACTCCAAATGGTCTTTTTATTGATTGATCTACAAGTTAGATCAGCATCAAAGTTGGTTTGACCTCTCCTAATCCCAGTTTCCTAAAAATAGACAAAGGCTTCAAGTTAATACTTGTACCTAAATCGCATAAACATTTGGAAAATTCAAAATCTTTGATAACACATGGAATAGTAAAGCTCCCTAGATCCTATAATTTTGAACGCATTTGACTTAAAATAATAGAGTTGTAGTTCTCCATTAATGTAATTGTTTGATTGTCTTCCTAAGTATGCTTGTGCATAAGTATATCCTTTAAAAATTTCGCATACATGGGTATGCACTCCAAAGCTTCCACCAGTGACAAATTAATCTGTAACTTCTTCAATTTCTCTAAAAATTTAAAAAACTGGGTATCCACCTGTTGTTGCTTCACTCTTGCGGATACGAGAGTTTGGGATTGTACGATGGTGGTGGTACATATAGGCTGCCCTTTTTGTTTTCTTTTTCTATCTCCATACTTTTCTCTTTTTAGTGATTGTCCTTTTGTGCACTTGGTTCTTCCATTTGCTTGCCTCTCCAAAGTGTAATAGCTTTGAGTTGCTCCTTTGGAATGACCTCATTATTGCTCGATACGAGATCTTCACTTTGAGAAAATAAAACATCTGTAAGTTGACGTACCTAAACTTTCAAGTTATGGATCAATGAGGAATGATTCTTCGCGATCTGATCAAAATTTACCTCTATTCTTTGTTGATTTTCCTACTGGTTTTCATACATCCTTTTCTGACTCTTTGCTTGAACTGTCAGTTTGGAACTAAACATCTCTATAAACTTGTCCACCTTATTTTCCAACGCTCTGATTCGATTTTGCTGGAATCATGGCGGTCCTTATGGTCTTTGTCGGCCACCTGCATTATTGTTACTCCAAAAAACGTTCGAGTGGTTTTTCCAACTCGAATTATATGTGTTCAAATATGGGCTATTACATCACTATAGCTAGCTTAAATAGCTTACCTGTTCAGTCCTGCTAGCTCCCAATAGGAAACATTTCACTGAGCTATGGTTGTTCTCCCCACACAGCTCACATTGTGCTTATATTGCCTTAAATGCTGAGGTGGACTTTCCTTGCATGTTATTTAGCTGCTTTGTTAGAGTCGTGATCTGAGCCTACAAGCCAGTAACTGAGTCAATAGGTATCATACCTTTTTGTTCCTTCTATCCTTTTCTACTCCTCTCACTCGACCACATGCAACTGTTGCTTGCCAACTCTTCCAACAGATCATGAGTTGCTGCTACTGTCTTCCTCATTAGTGAACCTCTGGTTGCTGCATCAATTGTGCCCCTTATGCTGGGATTCACTCCATTGTAAAATGTTTAAAGTAAAAATTCCTTCGGGAGGTTATGATGGGGACAGCTTCTTTTCAGTTCCTTAAATCTCTCTTAAGCTTCGTAGAGAGATTCTCTGTCACTCTGTTGGAAACTTGTTATCTCCTTGATAATCCTTATCATCTTTGTCAATGGAAAATACTTGGCGAGGAATGCTTGGGCGAGCTGCTCCCAAATCGTGATCTGACCTGGATTCAACAAATTGTACCATCCTTTAGCCTGATCCTTCAACATGAATGAAAATAATCTCAGCTTTACCGCATCGTCAGACATTCCGTCGAATCTGAATGTGTCATAAATCTTCAAGAAATTTACAATATGGGTGTTCGGATCCTTGTTGGATAGCTCGTAGAACTGCACACTGTTTTGTAGGATATTAAGTAGCGCCGACTTTATCTCAAAATTATTTGCTTGGACTACTGGTCTTGCCACTCCTTGAGAACTAAACCCTAGCCTTATGAAATTCATTAATGCCCACTCTGGTTCTCCTTGCTCTCCTTCTTTAGCCATATCTTGATTTGAAAAATTTAGATGCTTTGCCCTTCTTATTTCTCTTTCATGCTTCTTAATATCAGGGAATTCATCTTCAATAACTTCTTTAATCCTTAATGTGCTCCTTGTGTTTATGCACCTACAAATACACAAGGAAAAGTGTCAAAAACTCTTAAATCAAAGTAATCTAAATTAGACACGATGCTCAATAATCAATCCCTAGTAATGGCACCAAAAACTTGTTGATGGTAGAACCTATCTACTTGTTTTACTCTCAAAAATCGCAAGTGAACGGGTCATGACCTGTAGTAAAAAGAGTGGATATCGATCCCATAGGGATTCATGCCTATAAACTGCTTAATTTAGACACAACTTTGTTGAAAAAACTAAATTATGAAATGTAAATAATCTGGAAAATTAAATTAAAATTAAAAGAATAATGTAAACAATGGACAATAACGAAATTGTAGAAAATATGAATTCAAGAATCTACATACTAGAGATTACATTTTTTCCTACTTTGTCTCCTATTTTATCGTTTGAATTATGACTCACCCTAGATTTTCAAATGTACTAATTACCCTCTCTTAAGGTGTAACTATTTATCCCTAATCGAAGTAATGAGAATCAATTGAACGATCTCTCAACCTACCTAATGACTCTACCGATTCAATTAGTTATCAAACTATCCCATGGGTGATCAATTGACTAGTCGAGATTTCTCTTCTAACTATTCAATTAACGTGATGATTGCTAGTCCATAAGTTGCCAACTCTCATTGTACAATCCTACACAAGTATCATCTCAGTCACTCTCTTAATTTGTTGCAAGATGATGATTAAAAACAACAATCAACAAAGACAATTGCATTCAACTCAATAAAATAGGAGTTCAACATAATAGTTCCAAAAGAAATCCATAAAATAAAATCCACCTAACGTGGTCTCCATAACATCTTCAACATTCAAATAATCCATTTTTATAAAGAACAGAAGAGATTAAAATGATAGAAAATTGAATAGAAAGACTCCTTTTCTTCTTTCCCAAAATCTGGAATTTTGGTATTAATGTGCTATTTTGCCCAATCTTGATGACAATCCTTGTCTTCAATCCATCCATAATGCTCCAAGTATGTGTTTTTCACTCAATGATGGTATTACTACAGGTAAGTGTTGTCTCCCCTAAAGATAGAGGCTTAATTCTCCTTTTATAGTGCAACAACCCTAAGTTTAATAAAGCCTTGCAGATTGCCTCGAATTGTAATCCCCACGCTCCTGGGAATTGGCATGATTCCCACGAGCGTGCGAATTTGTCACAGACACATCTCTCATTTTCTTTTGTAATTTCCATGTGACGTGGGAATTTGCATGATCACCACGAGAGTGGGAATTTGTCGCAAATGCACTCCTCATTTTTTCCCCTCTTTAATATTTAGTTCACCCTCCAAGTTGCTCCTTCCTTCTTCCTATATAAAAATAGTTAATTCTTGCCCTCAATTAACATCAAACACACAAGAACAACAATGAAAATCAAACTTAACAAAAACATACAAAATGAATCCTAAACTTGAACAATAATAATTATGCTAGAAAATACATGCTAATTACCTATAAAAATATATCCTAATGCAAACCTATCAACATCCCCACACTTGAATCTTTGCTTGTCCCTAAGCAAAATAAATACAACCAATTAATTCTACCACTTTATTTTCACAAAGATCAACGCATACAATCCCTCAAATTCAAGCCAACTTAAATATCAAGTTAATGCACATATCATGACTACTTTTTCATTAGTGTACATAAGCAAACTCATAATTGACACAATCACTCAAAGATAAGTAAAAATGCACAAATGAATCTTCGTCACGGTTTTCACTCATTTCGCTCAAGTGTTTAAGGGTTAGTGTTTCACTCAAACTTCTTATAAGAAACTACACTATCATAGGCTTGCTAATACCCCAATTCTCCTCTACAATGATTGCATGCATAAATAGATCAAAAGGACTTACTTAGGATTGTAATGTGGTAAGGGTTAAGGTGGGTCAAAAGAGGGGAAAGAGGGTTAAGCACAAGTATAAGTAAAGTACAAAGTAGATAAAAATGGGATAACTAAACATAACTATGAGACATACAAATATAACTAATGTTCTGCACTTATTGATGCTATTCACTTGTTCTTCCTTTTTCTTTTCTTTTCTTTTTCATTTTTTTCATTTTTCTTTCTTTTCTTCATACGTGGAAGAACTATGAGTCAAAACTAACACCATATACAAATATAGTCCATGGGCATAAATGTACTCAATTTGTCTCGGTAAAAATTTCACATAATCCCAACAAATATTATACCTAATACTTTACTAAGTTTGTGTAAAGGGTAGGATACTGGGGTTAAAAGTTTTAAAAGTTCAGGTGTTTCATAAACAAAAGGTTAAGGCTCAATGGGGGTAGCAAGGGATAGTTAATGGGTAGGTTTTTTAAGCCAAGGGTTAATACAAAAAGGGCCTAGATCATCTCTATTAAACATGTATCCAGTAGACTCAAACTGATTTAAAGCAAGTTCTGAAGGTAATAACCTATAGAAGTACACTCAACAAAGAAATGAAATGACTATAGATGGAGTCATATGGCTCAGTCCTCACTTTGGCTCAATTGAAAACTCATTATGGATCTCTACACTACCTCATTGCTTAAATGTTGATTTGTGACTAAGCTTATGTAACCAACTACTTTTCATCACTCTATATGGTTCACTTTCTAATTAAATGGCCTAATATGAGTTCAAGCATGCATTCAATCTAATTCCAACTAACATGATAGAAATTTATGGCAATATTTATCAGAGTGACTCAAATGTGGTTCCATTGCTAACACAAAGCACATACAATATGCCTAAACATGCATCCTATTCATCACAATGTAAAAAAAATGCAATAAGAGCTTTGATGTCACTTTCCCACATTTAAAGATCACATTGTCCTTAATGTGACAAGTCAATAACCAAATGAAGGGAAATGACATCAAACCATACAAAAAAATGAAAACAACACAAACAATAGAAATTGAAACAAATGAATGATATTAAACCAAACAGAAGATATGAAAGTCAAAACAAATTTAAAAGAAAGTAAATCTAAACAAAAGACATAGCACACAAACAAGTAATATGAAACAAAATACACATGAAATGAAATGCACTCACACACAAGAAACAACAAATTTAAAATTTTTAAAGGATAAGAAAAGCTTATTCTGATGTTGGTGGTGACGGTGATGGTGTAGGAGCTTCAAAATTATTCCTCCGATAGATGTTGAGGAACCTTCTCTTTAAGCTACATTACTCCTTGTGAAGCTGCTGCATTTGAATACCGAGTTTGTTAAGTTGGGATGTCATCCATTATTGATTTGTGACTATTTGGTCGAGAATCGATTGGCATCAGTCAGCCGTCGTTGGTTCCCTTGGTTCCTCTACTACTACTAATTCCTCCTATAGTTTTGGAGCTACACTGGATGTAGAGGATCAGTCTACAACTGCATTGGCGTCCCTCCTGCTCCTCACTATAGTGCGCGTCTGAGGTTTATGAAGTTCTGTAGATTTGACCTCCACAATCTCAGCATGTCTTAAATAGACTATATCAAACATGTCGTGGGGAGCAATATGCAAATTCTCCATATTAATATTATAAAATACACTAAAAGTAGAAGCAATATAAGCCATCCCAAAGGACATATTCTTTTTAGTAATCACACTCACTAGTGATTGAAAAATTCTATAAGGAGTGTTAATTTTAAGCTTTCTATCTATGCATCATAAAAAGAAAAGTTCTTTAGCTGAGTATTTATTGATTTCCATTTTATTAAACACAGTCAGGCACATTAATTTATGTAACAACAAATGCTCAACACTCTGAATCAGAGAGTTTACTGTATTACGTGAATCAAAATAGGTTTCACCCATGAGAGTGTTCCTATAAGCATCTACGTCAAAATCTGCATGACCATCTAAGATTTTTGTATTCAACAAGTTAAACAATTCACACATGACAGAGTGATCAAGTTTAAACACATTGCCACCTAACCTAGACCAGAACAAATTCATTTTAGAAGTATACCTAACTGTTTTGAAAAACTCTAAAGATATGGTGGCAGATATAGGTACGTCACACCGAACAAATCTATTCCACCCTATGTTTGTAGCTAATTGTTCAAGCTGGCATGTCACTCCTATATTTTCTAACACTTCAAAATCAAAATACCTAGGAGTAACTATTGCTTTACTCCTAAAGCCATAAAAATATGAACCTTCTTCTTCTAAGTAAATTGAAAATAGGGCCCGATAGGCTACCGCTAAGTTGAGTTTTCCTTCGCTAGAAACTTGAAGGTAGAGCTCGTTGACCGGTTGTCTAAACCTCATCGTTCTTGGTGGATCCATTGTTAAAAGAAAATATGCAAAAACGAAAGAGAAAGAGTGAAATTCGTATTTTAGAGAGAGAAAATAAAATCCCACCTAAATCTTTGTGTTTTTGAATGATTTATGCATGAAAAGAATGAAGGAATGTAAGATTAATAGAAAGGAATAAAGAAAATACCAAGAATCTAGATGAAAAATGAAGAGTTTCAGAGAGTGGAAGGAGAGAAAATCGTGTTCTAGAGAGAGAGGGAGTGAAATTTTGAAAAGAGAATGAGAGAAGAAAAGGGAGGGAGGTTTTTAAGCCCCCTTTCGGATAGGATTCCCACACTCGTGGGAAATCCCCATAATTCCCACGAGCATGGGATTCCTCTCCAGAAACTTTCTAGCCAAAATTCCCACGAACCTCTTTAGAAAGTTTCTACAGAAAGCTCCTTGGGAATCACCAGAATTCCTACGGATGTGGGTTCTGTCCCCAGAAACTTTCTGGAGAGATTTCCCAAATTTGTGGGAATCACCACAATTCCTAAGATTATGAGAATTGGTGATCCTTGCAAATTTCAAACCATCTTCTAAGCTTATATGCATGCTCCATGATCCCAAAACCTACAAACACATCAAGATAATATCATCAATAAGAAATTTGGAAAGAAAACAAATTGAAATCCAAACAAAATCAACACAAACATTAATCAAATCCAATTCAAACATGATCATAACTGAGGAATTCAAATGAGCTATTAATTGAACAAAAACAAACAAAGGCTAGTTGACTCCCATGGGTTGCCTCCTATGTAGCGCTTCTATTACCTCGGTAGCTCGACTCTCCTTCTTGCTCATAGTGGTTCAAATGACCGGAATGATAGTTGTGCATAAATTGATCTAAGAATTTGTACAAGGGCTACCTTATTCTGGGCTCCACCTTCATCATTGTTTTCCTTTCTTAACCTTCTCCTGCGCGTTCGTTTCTTCCTGAATGCATTTCAGGGGTCCTCAATGTTTTCCCATCCTCTTTGGAGTTTAGGTTCCTTATTGTTCGTCAGGGGTAGAGTAGGTGGATAATTCTTCTTTGACACCTTAAATGTTAATTGCTCCTTCTCTACTCTTAGTATTAACTCACCGCCATCAACATCAATAATCACACGAGCAGTAGCTAGAATTCGTCGCCCAAGAACCATCAGGTTTTCCTCGTCTTCACTAATATCCAATATGTGAAAATCAACTAGAATGATAAATTTATCAATGTGTAGCTGCACATTCTTGATGATCCCCTTCAGTAAATGCACTGTCCTGTCAGCTATTTTCAATAATGTCTTAATCGACTCTGGCTCTTCTATACCTAACTTCTAACTAAACGATTACGGCATCATGTGGGTACCTACTCTCGAATTCGTAAATGCTCAATCTATCTTAACTCCATTTATTCTACACGGAATGAAAAAGTCACCTGGGTCTTCTTTCTTCTGTGCTACATGCGGACTTTCTCCTGATATGTGATTGATAACCTCTTTTTTCAATAACCCTTTAACATGAGCTTTGTCTGGAGTTGATTTTTTATGTTTGTCATCTCGCTTAACTCCCCTTCCTTAGAATTTTGAGCTACTTCACTTGAAGATGGCTTCCACTGAGCAAAATTTTGGTGTAGAAGTCCAAGATGAAGTTCCTTAATCGGCTCGCTTACTGGTCCACTTGGAAGGACTTCTAACACTATTTGTTCTTCTTGCTTGTTTCC
>JAOTAY010020859.1:0-11678 GCA_025629805.1 Erythroxylum baracoense | reverse complement strand
ATGTACATATGTAAAGTGTGGACTCACTAACGCTGTTCCTTGAGGTATTCAGGTTGAAATGGATAAATGGACTAGTCAACTATCATCATATGAGTCGACTATTCGAAGAGCAGAGCTGAGCTTAGAAAGATGAGTTTTGAATGCAAGTATAGTTGATGAATGCATGTTATTCGAATGCGATCATCGGGCTTTAAAAACGGGGTCCGACGTCTTATGGTATCAGAGAGAGCATGAAAGTTAGACTCCAGAAATAGGGTCTGACACCTTATGGTATTAGAGCATGAAGATTAATTAATAATGGTTAAGGTGTTTTTCTTTGGATTACACCCACGTTATATGATTCCAAATAGTTGACGAATAAGGGTTCTTTGAAATAACCCTACAGGGTAATAAGCTCACGCTTTATGATATTCTAGATAGTTGGGGTCTGAAAACGGGTCCTAAAAACTTAAGTGCTCCACAATCTTTTTCAATATCCTTTTCAAATCCCTGTTAGTGACTTCCACTTGTCCACTACCCTAATGATGATAGATGCTAGCCTTTTTGTGTAACCAAATGTCATTTAAACACATCCATAAATTATTAGCTGCAAAGTTCTATACATATAGGCAATCATTACTTTATTTATGTTAAATCATGTAAATTGCTTCGTCAAGAACTTAAAAAGTACCAGAGCATCAAAAACTACTAAACTTAACCCAAATATTGAGACAAGACTGTCAAAAGAAGAGCTTATAGCTTCATAAACAAGGATGAAGCTTTTTTGCTTATTAAACTTTAAGCTAAAAAGAACACCAAATTTGCTTAAGGAATCCATCTAACATCAACTTTACATAAGAGGAACATATCATATCAAAGAGAGAAGTTAAAGATCTTTTGAAGTTTTTCATGCCTTTACTTTGCCTTTTCTTTTTTAATTTGTGAATTTTCATATGCCATGTCGAACCACTCTTAACTCTTTGATTTAGAGTATTCAATTTCCACCTATAAAGTCTTGGCTTAAGATAAGAAACTTTGAAGCTAAAAAAGGTTTAATGGAAAGAGCAAGATTTTCCATATACTAGCATCAATGACGTAATGCAATGGATAAGATTTTCCATATACCAACTTGTACTTAAGTGCTCCACAATCTTTTCTAGTATCCTTTTTGGTTCCCTATCAGTGACTTCCACTTGTCCACTAGTCTAATGATGATGGATGTTAGCCATTTTGCGTAACCAAATATCATTTAAGCACATCAATAAATTATTGGTTGCAAAGTTTTGTACTTTTCGGTGATTATTACTTTGGTTATGTCAAATCATGTAAATAGCTTCATCAAGAACTTAAAAAGTACCATAGCATCAAAAACTACAAAACTTAACCTACCAATTGAGAGAAGATGGTCAAAATTAGAGCTCACAACTTTAAAAACAAGGATAAAGCTTTTTCACTCTTTAAACTTTAAGCTAAAAGGCACGCTAAATTTGCTCAGGGAACCCATCTAACATCAACCTTACATAAAAGCAACATATCATGTCAAAGAGAGCAGTTGAAGATCTTTTGAACTTAGCCATGCCTTTACTTTTCCTTTTATTTTTGAATATGTTAATTTTCATATGCCATGTCGAACCACTCATCTAACTCTTTGATTTGGATTGTTCACTTTACACCCATAACATCTTGGTCTAAGTTTAGAAACTTTGAAGCTAAAAATGGTTTATGCTCTAATATTAATGGAAAGGACAAGATTTTCTATAAACTAGCCTCAATGATGTACTGTAGAGGACAAGTTTTTCCACATACCAACCTTTGCTTAAGTGCTCCATATTCTATTCAAGTGTCCTTTTTAGCGACTTTCACTTGTCCTCTAGTCTAATGATGATAGATCCATTAAATATCATTTAAAAACATCCATAAATTATTGATTGCAAAGTTCTGTACTCATAAGTAATTACAACTTTAGTTACTTCAAATCATGTAAATAGCTTTATTAAGAACTTAAAAAGTACCAGAGCATTAAAAACTACTAAACTTAACCCTGCTATTGAGATAAGATGGTCAAATTTAGAGCTCATAGCTTCATAAACAAGTATAAGGTTTTTTTTCAAATTAAATTTTAAGTAGAAAGGAGCATCAAATTTACACAGGGAATCCACCTGACATCAACCTCACATAAGAACAACATATCATGTCAAAGAGAGCAGTCAAAGATCTTTTGAAGTTAGCCATGCCTTTACTTTGGCATTTGTTTTTGAATACGTAAATTTTCATATGCCATCGAACCACTCATCTAACACTTTAATTTGGAGTATTCACTTTTCGCCTTTAATGTCTTTGTTTAAGTTAAGAAACTTTGAAGTCAAAATGGGTTTATGCTCTAACATTCATGGAAACGACAAGATTTTCCATAAACTAGCTTCAACGATGTGGTGCAAAAGACAAGATTCTTCGTAGACCAACCTATATTTACATGCTCAACAATCTTTTCCATTGTCCTTATTGGTTCCCTATTAGTGACTTCCTCTTTTTCACTAGTCTAATTTTCCCTAAACTTGAAAATTACCAAGGCATCAAAAACTACAAAACATATCCTAGCAATTGAGACAAGATGGTCAAAATTAGAGCTTATAGCTTCAGAATCAAGGATAAAGTTTTTTTGCTCATTAAATTTTAAGCCAAAAATAGTGCCAAATTAGCTCAAGGAATCCATCTAACATCAACCTTACATAAGAGCAACATATCATGTCAAAAAGAGTAGTTAAAGATCTTTTGAAGTTAGCCATGCCTTTTTGTTGCCTTTTATTTTTGAATATGTGAATTTTCGTATGCCAAGTTGAACCACTCATCTAACTCTTTGATTTGGAGATTTCGCTTTTCACCTCTAATGTCTTACTTTAAGTTAAGAAACTTTGAAGCCAAAAATGGTTTATGCTCTAATATTAATGAAATGGATAAGATTTTCCATAAACTAGCCCTAATGATGCGATGCAAAGGACAAGATTTTTCGTAGACCAACCTGTACTTAAGTGCTCCACATTCTTTTCCAGTATCCTTATTCTTTCCCTATTAGTGACTTCCACTTGTACACTAGTCTAATGGTGATGGATGCTAGCCATTTTTCCTAAACAAATATCATTTCAACACATCCATAATTTATTAGCCGCAAAGTTCTGTACTTATAAACAATTATCTCTTTTGTTATGTAAAATCATGTAAATAGCTTCATCAAGAACTCAAAAAGTACCAGAGCATCGAAAAATACTAAGCTTAACCCAACAATTAAGACAAGATGGTCAAAATTAGAGCTTATAGCTTCAAAAACAAGTATAAGACTTTTTTGCCCATTAAATTTTAAACGAAAAGGAATCCATCTAACATCAACCATACCTAAGAGCAACATATCATGTCAAAGAGAGCAGTTAAAGATCTTTTGAAGTTAGCCATACCTTTACTTTGCCTTCTATTTTTGAATATGTGAATTTTCATATGCCTTGTTGAAGCACTCTTAACTCTTTAATATGGAGTATTCGCTTTTCACCCATAAAGTCTTCGTTTAAGTTAAGAAACTTTGAAGCTAAAAAAGGTTTATGCTCTAATATTAATGGAAAGGACAAGATTTTCCCTAAACTTGAAAATTACCATGGCATCAAAAACTACAAAACATATCCTAGCAATTCAGGCAAGATGGTCAAAATTGGAGCTCATAGCTTTAGAAACAAAGATAAACTTTTTTTGCTCATTAAACTTTAAGCCTAAAAGAGTGCAAAATTTGCTCAGGGAATCCATCTAACATCAACCTTGCATAAGAGCAACATATAATGTCAAAGAGAGCAGTTAAAGATCTTTTGAAGTTAGCCATGCCTTTACTTTGCCTTTTATTTTTGAATATGTGAATTTTCTTATGCCACATCGAACCACTCATCTAACTCTTAGATTTGGAGTGTTCACTTTTCACTTACAATGTCTTAGTTTAACTTAATAAGCTATGACGCCAGAAATGGTTTGTCCTCTAATATTAATGGAAAGGACAAGATATTCTATAAACTAGCCTCAACGATGTGGTGCAAACGATAAGATTTTCTACAGACCAACCTATACTTAAGTGCTCCATAATCTTTTCCAGTATCGTTTTTGGTTCCCTGTTAGTGATTTTCACTTGTCCACTACTCTAATCATGACAGATGCTAGCCTTTTTGTGTAACCAAATATCATTTAAACACATCCAAAAATTATTAGCGGCAATGATTTGAACTTATATGCAATTATTACTTTAGTTATTTTAAGTCATGTAAATAGCTTCGTCAAGAACTTAAAAAGTACCATGGCATAAAAAACTACAAAACTTAATCTAGCAATTGTGACAAGATGGTCAAAATTAGAGCTCATAGCTTCATAAACAAGTAGAAGCCTTTTTGCTTGTTGAACTTTGTGCTAAAAAAAGCACCAAATTTGCTTAGGGAATTCATCTCACACCAACCTTACATAAGAGCAACATATCATGTCAAAGAGATCAGTTAAAGATCATTTGAGGTTAGCCATGCCTTTACTTTGCCTTTTATTTTTGAATATGTGAATTTTCATATGCCAAGTCGAACCACTCATCTAACTCTTTGAATTGGAGTATTCAGTTTTCACCTATAAAGTCTTAGTTTAAGTTAACAAACTTTGAAGCTAAAAATGGTTTATGCTCTAATATTAACGGAAAGGACAATATTTTCTATAAACTAGCCTCAATGACAGCAAACGATAAGATTTTCCACAGATCAACCTGTACTTAAGTGCTCCACAATCTTTTCCAATATCCCTTTTGATTCCCTATTAGTAACTTCCACTTGTCCACTACTTTAATGATGACAGATGCTGTAGTTTTTGTGTAACCAAATATCATTTAAACACATCCATAGATTATTAGCAACAAAGTTCTATACGTATAAGCAATCATTACTTTATTTATGTAATATCTTGTAAATTGCTTCGTCAAGAGCTTAAAAAGCACTAGAGCATTAAAAACTGCTAAGCTTAACCCAACTATTGAGACAAGATGGTAAAAATAAGAGCTCATAGCTTCAGAAACAAGGATAAAGCTTTTTTGCTCATTAAACTTTAAGCTAAAAATAACACCAAATTTGCTCAGGGAATCCATCTAACATCAACTTTACATAAGAGGAACATATCATGTCTGAGAGAGCAGTTAAAGATCTTTTGAAGTTAGCCATGCCTTTACTTTGCCTTTTATTTTTGAATATGTGAATTTTCATATGCCATGTCGAACCACTCATCTAACTCTTTGATTTGGAGTATTCACTTTTCACGTTTAATTTCTTACTTTAAGTTAAGAAACTTTAAAGCAAAAAATGGTTTATGCTCTAATATTAATGGAAATGACAAGATTTTGCACAAACTAGCCTTAACGATGTGGTGCAAAAGACAAGATTTTTTATAGACCAACCTGTACTTATATGCTACACAATCTTTTCTAGTATCCTCATTGGTTTCGTATTAGTGACTTCCACTTCTTCATTAGTCTAACGATGATAGATGCTAGCTATTTTGTGTAACCAAATACCATTTAAACACATTCATAAATTATTAGCCGCAAAGTTCTGTACTTATAAGCAATGATTACTTTCGTTATGCAAAATCATGTAAATAACTTCATCAAGAACTTAAAAAGTACCAGGGCATTGAAAACTACTAAGCTTAACCTAGCTATTGAGACAAGAAGTTCAAAATTAAGCCACATAGCTTCAGAAACAAGTATAAGGCTTTTTTGCCCATTAAATTTTAAGCGAAAAGGAGCGCCAAATTTGCTCAGGGAATCTATCTAACATCAACCATACATAAGAGCAACATATCATGTGAAAGAGAGAAGTTAAAGATATTTTGAAGTTAGCCATGCCTTTACTTTACCTTTTGTTTTTTAATATGTTAATTTTCATATGCCATGTCGAACCACTCATCTTAACTTTTTGATTTGGAGTATTCACTTTTTGCCCATAAAGTCTCCGTTTAAGTTAAGAAACTTTAAATCTACAAGTGGTTTGTGCTCTAATATTAATGGAAAGGACGAGATTTTCCCTAAACTTGAAAATTACCAAGGCATTAAAAATTGCAAAACATAACCAACCAATTGATACAAGATGGTCAAAATTAGAGCTTATAGCTTAAGAAACAAGGATAAAGCTTTTTTCCTCATTAAACTTTAAGCCAAAAGGAGCACCAAATTTGCTCAGCGAATCCATCTAACATCCACCCTACATAAGAGTAACATATCATGTCAAAGAGAGCAGATAAAAATCTTTTGACGTTATCCATGAATTTATTTTGCCTTTTACTTTTGAATATGTGAATTTTGGCATGCCATATCGAACCACTCATCTAATTCTTTGATTTGGAGTATTCACTTTTCACCTTTAATGTCTTACTTTAAGTTGAGAAACTTTGAAACCAAAAATGGTTTAAGCAATAATATTAACGAAAATGAAAAGATTTTCCTTCAACTAACCTCAATAATGTGGTGCAAAGGACAAGATTTTTCGTAGACAAACCTGTACTTAAGTGCTCCCCAATCTTTTCCCGTATCCTTATTGGTTCCCTATTTGTGACTTCCATTTGTTCACTAGTCTAATAAGATGCTAGCCATTTTGTGTAACCAAATATCTTTCAAACACATCCATAAATTATTAGTCGCAAAGTTCTGTACTTGTAACAATTATTACTTTTGTTATGTAAAATCATATAAATAGCTTTGTCAAGAACTTAAAAGTACCAAATTTGCTAAAGGAATCCATCTAACATCAACTTTGCATGAGCAAAACATATCATGTGAAAGAGAGCAGTTAAAGATCTTTTGAAGTTAGCCATGTCTTTACTTTGCCTTTTATTTTTGAATATGTGAATTTTCGTATGCCATGTCGAACCACTCATCTAGCTCTTTAATTCGGAGTATTCACTCTTCACCTTTAAAGTCTTCGATTAAGTTAACAAAATTTGAAGCTAAAAATGATTTAGGCTCTAATATTAAAGGAAAGGACAAGATTTTCCATAAACTAGCCTCAATGATGTGGTGTAAAGGATAAGATTTTCCACATACCAACCTCTACTTATATGCTCCACATTCTTTTCCAATATCCTTTTTGGTACCCTGTTAGTGACTTACACTTGTCCACTACTCTAATGATGATTGATTCCATCCTTTTTTTGTAAACAAATATCATTTAAACACATCCATAAATTATTAGCTGCAAATTTCTATAATTATAAGCAATTATTACATTAGTTACGTCAAATCATGCAAATAGCTTTGTCAAGAACTTAAAATATACCAGAGCATCAAAAACTACTAAGCTTAACCCAGTTATTGGGACAAGATGGTCAAAATTAGAGCTCACAACTTCATAAACAAGTAGAAGCCTTTTTTTCCCATTGAATTTTAAGCAAAAAGGAGCACCAAATTTGCTCAGTGAATCCATCTAACATCAACCTTACATAAGAACAACATATAATGTCAAAGAGAGCAGTTAAAGGTCTTTTGAAGTTAGCCATGCCTTTACTTTGCCTTTTATTTTTTGAATATGTGAATTTTCATATGCCATGTCGAACTACTCATCTAACTCTTTGATTCGGAGTATTCACTTTTCACCTTCAAAGTCTTCGAATAAGTTAACAAACTTTGAAGCTAAAAATGGTTTATGCTCTAATATTAAAGGAAAGGACAAGATTTTCCATAAACTAGCCTCAATGATGTGGTGTAAAGGATAAGATTTTTCCACAGACTAACCTTTACTTATATGCTCCATAATCTTTTCGAATATCCTTTTTGGTTCCTTGTTAGTGACTTCCACTTTTCCACTGCTCTAATGATGATAGATGCTAGCCTTTTTCCATAACCAAATATCGTTTAAACACATCCTTAAATTATTAGCTGCAAAGTTCTGTACTTATAAGCAATTATTACTTTAGTTATGTAAAGTCATACAAATAGCTTCGTGAAGAACTTAAAAAGTACCAGAGCATAAAAAACAATTAAGCTTAACCCCGCTATTGAGACAAAATGGTCAAAATTAGAGCCTATAACTTCGAAAACAAGGATAAGGCTTTTATGCTTAAGAAATTTTAAGCTAAAAAGGGCACCAAATTTGCTCAGGGAATCCATCTAACATCAACCACACATAAAAGCAACATATCATGCCAAAGAGAGAAGTTAAAGATTTTTTGAAGTTAGCCATTCCTTACTTTGCCTTTTGTTTTTTAATATGATAATTTTCACATGCCATGTCGAACCACTCATCTTAACTTTTTGCTTTGGAGTATGCACTTTTCACCCACAAAGTCTCCGTTTAAGTTAAGAAACTTTAAAGCTACAAGTGGTTTGTGCTCTAATATTAATAGAAAGGACGAGATTTTCCCTAAACTTGAAAATTACCAAGGCATCAAAAAATGCAAAACATAACCAACCAATTGATACAAGATGGTCAAAATTAGAGCTTATAGCTTCAGAAACAAGGATAAAGCTTTTTTCCTTATTAAACTTTAAGCCAAAAAGAGCACCAAATTTGCTCAGGGAATCCATCTAACATCAACCTTACATAAGAGTAACATATCATGTCAAAGAGAGCAGATAAAAATCTTATGACGTTATCCATGAATTTACTTTGCCTTTTACTTTTGAATATGTGAATTTTGGTATGCCATGTCGAACCACTCTTCTAATTCTTTGATTTGGAGTATTCACTTTTCACCTCTAATGTCTTACTTTAAGTTAAGAAACTTTGAAGCCAAATATGGTTTCAGCTATAATATTAACGAAAATGACAAGATTTTCCTTCAACTAACCTCAATAATGTGGTGCAAAGGACAAGATTTTTCGTAGACCAACTTGTACTTAAGTGCTCCCCAATCTTTTCCCGTATCCTTATCGGTTCCCTAATTGTGACTTCCATTTTTTCACTAGTCTAATGAGATGCTTGCCATTTTGTGTAACCAAATATCTTTTAAACACATCCATAAATTATTAGTCGCAAAGTTCTGTACTTATAACAATTATTACTTTTGTTTTGTAAAATCATGTAAATAGCTTTGTCAAGAACTTAAAAGTACCAAATTTGCTTAGGGAATCCATCTAACATCAACTTTGCATAAGCAAAATTTATCATGTGAAAGAGAGCAGTTAAAGATCCTTTGAAGTTAGCCATGCCATTGCTTTGCCTTTTATTTTTGAATATGTGAATTTTCATATGCCATGTCGAACCACTCATCTAGCTCTTTAATTCGGAGTATTCACTTTTCACCTTTAAAGTCTTTGATTAAGTTAACAAACTTTGAAGTTAAAAATCATTTAGGCTTTAATATTAAAGGAAAGGACAAGATTTTCCATAAACTAGCCTCAATGATGTGGTGTAAAGGATAAGATTTTCCACAGACCAACCTCTACTTATGTGCTCCATAATCTTTTCCAATATCCTTTTTGGTACCCTGTTAGTGACTTACACTTGTCCACTACTCTAATAATGATTAATGCCATCCTTTTTCTATAACCAAATATCATTTAAACACATCCATAAATTGTTAGCTGCAAATTTCTGTAATTATAAGCAATTATTACATTAGTTACGTCAAATCATGCAAATAGCTTCATCAAGAACTTAAAATGTACCATAGCATCAAAAACTACTAAGCTTAACCCAGTTATTGAGACAAGATGGTCAAAATTAGAGCTCATAGCTTCATAAACAAGTAGAAGCCTTTTTTGCCCATTAAATTTTAAGCAAAAAGGAGCACCAAATTTGCTCAGCGAATCGATCTAGCATCAACCTTACATAAGAACAGCATATAATGTCAAAGAGAGCAGATAAAGGACTTTTGAAGTTAGCCATGCCTTTACTTTGCCTTTTATTTTCGAACATGTGAATTTTCATATGCCATGTCGAACCACTCATCTAACTCTTTGATTCGGAGTATTCACTTTTCACCTTTAAAGTCTTCGATTAAGTTAACAAACTTTGAAGCTAAAAATGGTTTATGCTCTATTATTAAAAGAAAGGACAAGATTTTCCATAAACTAGCCTCAATGATGTGGTGTAAAGGATAAGATTTTCCCCAGACCAACCTCTACTTATATGCTCCACAATCTTTTCGAATATCCTTTTTGGTTCCTTATTAGTGACTTCCACTACTCTAATGATGATAGATGCTAGCCTTTTTCCATAATCAAATGTCATTTAAACACATCCTTAAATTATTGGCTGCAAAGTTCTATACTTATAAGCAATTATTACTTTAGTTATGCAAAAGCATGCAAATAGCTTCATGAAGAACTTAATAAGTACCAGAGCGTAAAAAACAATTAAGCTTAACCCCACTATTGAGACAAATGGTCAAAATTAGAGCCCATAGCTTCAGAAACAAGGATAAGGCTTTTATGCTCAAGAAATTTTAAGCTAAAAAGGGCACCAAATTTGCTCAGGGAATCCATCTAACATCAACCACACTAAGAGCAACATATCATGTCTAAGAGAGAAGTTAAAGATCTTTTGAAGTTAGCCATGCCTTTAATTTGCCTTTCGTTTTTTAATATGTTAATTTTCACATGCCATATCGAACCACTCATCTTAACTCTTTGATTTGGAGTATTCACTTTTCATCCTTAAAGTCTCTGTTTAAGTTAAGAAACTTTAAAGCTACAAGTGATTTGTGCTCTAATATTAATTGAAAGGACGAGATTTTTCGTATACCAACCTGTACTTAAGTGCTCCCCAATCTTTTTCAGTATCCTTATTGGTTCCCTATTTATGACTTCCACTTGTTCACTAGTCTAATGATGATAGATGCTAGTCATTTTGTGTGACAACAAATCTTTTAAACACATCTATAAATTAATAATTGCAAAGTTCTACACTTATAAGCAATTATTACTTTTGTTATGTAAAATCATGTAATTATCTTTGTAAACAACTTAAAAAGTACTAGAGCATCTAAAACTACTAAGCTTAACCAAGCTATTGAGAAGAGATGATCAAAATTAGAGCTCATAACTTCAAAACCAATTACAAGGATTTTTTGCTCATTAAATTTTAGGCACAAAGGAGCACCAAATTTTCTCAGGGAATCCATCTAGCATCAACCTTACATAAGAACAACATATCATGTTAAAGACAACTATTAAAGATCTTTTGAAGTTAACCATGCCTTTACTTTGCCTTTTATTTTTGAATATGTGAATTTTCATATGCCATGTCGAACCACTCATCTAATTCTTTAATTTGGAGTATTCGCCTTTTACCTTTAACGTCCTACTTTAAGTAAAGAAACTTTGAAGCCAAAAATGGTTTAAGCTCTAATATTAGTGGAAATAATAAGATTTTCCATAAACTAGCCTCAATAATATAGTGCAAAGGATAAGATTTTCCGTAGACCAACTTGTACTTAAGTGATCCACAATCTTTTTCAGTATCCTTATTGGTTCCATATTTGTGACTTCCACTTGTTCAGTAGTCTAATTGTAACATCTCCTCACCTATGGGAAGGGTAAAATAGTAATTTGGAACGGGTTAGGAGTGTTTAACATTGTATTGCTATGTTCATGCATTCATATATGCACATGAATAGTGAATAGTGAATTTTTGCACATGTAAATGACTGTACATGCATTCATGACATTTTCCCGGTATAATTGTGAATAAATGTGAATTTTGAAA
>JAOTAY010020858.1:0-11685 GCA_025629805.1 Erythroxylum baracoense | reverse complement strand
GTCCGATCGGTAAGCACCTTTGGTGGGAAAAACAGCTCGTTGGCACAGCTTTAACCAGAAAAATAGCCCATTGGCACATCTTTGCTGGACGAAACAATCCATTGGCACGATCTCTACGCATATTTGGTGGCAAAAACAATTCGTTGGCGAGGTGGCTAGGCATGTTCGGTAGGCAAAACAATCCATTGACATGGTCACTATACACCTTGGGTGGGCAAAAGAGCCAGTTGGCACAGTAGTTACACACCTTTGTTGGGTAAGACAGCCTGTTGGCATAGTCACTAGACACAATCGGTGGGCCTGTTGGGCACCTTTGGTGGGTAAAATAGCCCATTGGGACAGTCACTAGGCACAATTGGTGTGCAAAATAACCTATTGGGCATCTTCGGTGGGTAAAACCGCCCGTTGACACGGCCGTTAGGCACCTTTCATTGGCAATATAGCTCATTCGCACGGTCGCTAGGTAGCCCCAGTGGGCAAAACAGCCCATTGACACAGTCACTATGCACCTTGGTTGGGCAAAACAGCCCGTTGGCACAGTCGCTAGGCACCTTCGATTGGGACAGTTACTACGTATATTTAGTGGAAAAAACAATCCGTTGGTGTGATGGCTATGCACTTTCAGTGTGAAAATAGTCTATTGGCATAGTCATTAGGCAGTTCAGTGGGCAAAACAGCTTGTTGACACGGTTGCTAGACACCCTCGATCAGAAAAGCAATCCATCAGCACATCATCGGTAGGCAAAACAATCCATTAGCAAAGTCGCTAGGCACCACCGATGGGCAAAACAATATATTGGCATGGTCGCTAGGCAGCTTAGGTGGGATAAACAACCCATTGGGCACCTTCGGTAGGCAAAACAACCCGTTGGCACAGTGGTTAGACACCTTCGATGGGATAAACAGCCTATTGGGCACCTTCGGTGGGCAAAACAACCCATTGGCACGATCGCTAAGCACCTTTGGTGGGAAAAACAGAAAGTTGGCCACCTTCGATGGGCAAAACAGCCCATTGGCATGGTCTTTAGGCACCCTCATTGGGCAAAATAACCTGTTAGCATGGTCATTAGGCGCCTTCAGTGGGCAAAACTGCCAGTTGGCACGATGGCCAGGCACCTTCGGTCAGAAAATAGCCTATTGAGCACTTTCGGTGGGTAAAATAGTCCATTGGCATGGTCACTATGAACATTTAGTGGAAAAAAACAATCCGTTGGCATGGTGGCTATGAACTTTCGATGGGCAAAACAGTCCATTGGCACATTTGGTGGAAAAATGGCCTGTTGGCACACCTTCGGTGGGCAAAATAACCCGTTAGCACACCTTCTGTGGGTAAAATAGAACGTTGGTAAGGTCGCTAGGCACCTTTGATGGGAGAAGCAACTCGTTGGTACACCTTCACTTGGCAAAACTATACATTGGCATGGTCTCTAGGCACATTCGGTGGGAAAACAATTCGTTGGCACAATGGCTATGCACCTTTGATAGGTAAAACAATCTATCGGCATGGTCGTTATGCACCTTGGGTGGGCAAAACAGCCAGTTGGCACAGTCACTAGACACCTTTGATGGGTAAGACAATCCGTTGGCATGGTCACTAGGCACAATTGGTGGGCAAATCAACCCATTGGGCACCTTTTGAGGGTAAAACAGCCCACTGACACAGTCACTAGGCACCTTCAGTGAGAAAAATAGCCAATTCACATAGTTGCTAGGTACCTTAGATGGGCAAAATAGCCAATTGGCATGGTCACTATACACCTACGTTGGGCAAAACGACTTGTTGGCATGGTCGCTAGGTACCTTCTGTTGGCACAATCGCTAGATAACTTTTGTGGGAAAAATAGCCAGTTGGCACCCCTTCGGTGGGCAAAACAGTCCGCTGGCATAATAGCTAGGCACATTCGATGGAAAAAACAATCCATTGCCATGGTGGCTTGGCACCTTCGGTGGGATAAATAGTATGTTGGCACGGTCGTTAGGCAGTTCAGTTGCAAAATAGCCTGTTGGCATGGTTGTTAGGTACCTTCGATGAGAAGAATAGTCTATTGGCCCAACTTCGATAGGCGAAGCAGTCCATTGGCACAGTCACTAGGCACCATCAATAGGCAAAACAACGAGTTGGCATGGTTGCTAGGCACCTTTGGCGGAAAAACCAGAAAGTTGTCCACCGAAACAACCTATTTGAACGATCGCTAGGCACCCTCGTTAGGCAAAACAACTCGTTGGCACGGTCGTTAGGCTCCTTCGGTGTATAAAACAGCCTGTTGGCATGGTGGCTAGGAATCTTTGGTCAGAAAAATAGCCTATTGGCACACCATTGTTGGTAAAAACATTCCGTTGGCTCGGTCGCTAGACAGATTTCGTGGAAAAAACAAGTCGTTAGCACAGTGGCTAGGCACATTTAGTAGGTGAAGCAATTCTTTGGCAAGGTCGCTAGGTACCGTCGATTAGAAAAATAGTCCATTGGCACACCGTTGGTGGGTAAAATAGCCCACTGGCACAATAGTTAGGCACATTTGGTGGAAAAAATGGCCCATTGGCACACCTTTAATGGACAAAACAACTCGTTGGCACACCTTTGGTAGGCAAAATAACACGTTGGTATGGTCACTAGGCACATTTGGTGGGAGAAATAGCCCATTGGCACACCTTCGATGGAAAAAATAGCCCGTTAGCGCACCTTCACTATCATAATAGTCCGTTGACACGATCTCTAGGCACATTCGATGGAAAAAAACATTCCATTGGGATGGTGGCTAGGCACCTTTAGTGGGCAAAACAATCTATTAGCTAGACAACTTTGATGGCAAAGACAGCCCATTGGCACAGTTGCTAGGAACCTTTGGTGGGCAAAACAACCCGTTGGCACGGTAGCTAGGCACCCTCGGTGGGCAAAACAACATGTTGGCGTGATTCCTAGGCACCTTTGGTGGGCAAAATAGCCTATTGGCA
The DNA here is from genome assembly GCA_025629805.1 of Erythroxylum baracoense. Classification (NCBI taxonomy): domain Eukaryota; kingdom Viridiplantae; phylum Streptophyta; class Magnoliopsida; order Malpighiales; family Erythroxylaceae; genus Erythroxylum; species Erythroxylum baracoense. Next base: position 8,733 of record JAOTAY010020858.1, on the reverse strand, counting down.
TGGTGGTTAGGCACCTTTGGTGAGAAAAATAGTCTACTGGCGCACCTTTGGTGTGCGAAACAATCCATTGGCACAGTTGTTAGGCAACATCAATAGGCAAACCAACAAGTTGGCATGGTCGCTAGACACCTTCGGTCTAAAAAACAGACTGTTTGGCACCTTCGGTGGGTAAAACAACCCATCGACAGATCTTCGCTGGGAAAAATAGTCCATTGGCACAGTCCTTAGGTACATTCGGTGGATAAAATAATCCGTTCCACGGGGGCTAGGCACCTTCGGTGGGCAAAACAGTCCGTTCGCATGATCTCTAGGCACCCTCGTTGAGAGAAATAGTCCATTGGCATACCTTCGATGAGTAAAACAGTCCATTGCCACAGTCGCTAGGCACATTTGGTTGAAAAATGGCCCATTGGCACACCTTCAGTAGGTAAAACAACCCGTTGGCACACCTTTGGTGGGAAAAATAGCATATTTGTATGGTCGTCAGGCACCTTTGGTGGCAAAAAATAGCCCATTGGCACACCTTCAGTGGGAAAAATAGCTCGTTGGTACACCTTTGCTAGGGAAAACAGTCCGTTGGCATGGTCTCTATGCACATTCGGGGGAAAAGACAATCCGTTGGCGCAGTGGCTAGGCACCTTCAGTGGGCAAAACAATCGATTGGCATGGTCACTATGCACCTTGGGTGGGAAAAACAGCCAACTAGCACGATCATTAGACACCTTTGTTGGGTAAGACAACCTATGGGCACAGTCATTAAACACAATCCATGGGCAAAACAACTCGTTGGACACCATCGGTGGTTAAAATATCCCGTTGGTACAGTTGATGGGCACAATCGGTGGGCAAAATAACCCGTTCGGCACCTTCGATGGGGAAAACAGCCCGTTGGCCCGATTGCTAGGCACCTCCGTTGGCCCGATTGCTAGGCACCTTTGGTGGTTAAAATAGCTCGTTCACCTGGTCGCTGGGTGCCCTTGGTGGGCAAAACAGCCAATTGACATGGTCACTATTCACCTTGGTTAAGCAAAACAGTTCCTTGGCACTATCGCTAGGTACCTTTGATTGGCACGGTCACTAGGCACATTTAGTGGAAAAAGCAATCCATTGGCACGATGGCTAGGCACCTTTGATAGGCGAAGCAGTCCATTGGCACAGTCACTAGGCACCATCAATAGGCAAAACAGAGAGTTGGCATGGTTGCTAGGCACCTTTGGCAAAAAAACCAGAAAGTTGCCCACCGAAACAACCTATTTGAATGATCGCTAGGCACCCTCGTTAGGCAAAACAACTCGTTGCCATGGTCGTTAAGCTCCTTCGGTGTGTAAAACAGCCCGTTGGCATGGTGGCTAGGCATCTTTGGTCAGAAAAATAGCCTGTTGGCACACCATTGCTGGTAAAAACAATCCGTTGGCTCGGTCGCTAGATAGATTTGATGGAAAAAACAAGTCGTTAGCACGGTGGCTAGGCACATTCAGTGGGTAAAGGAATTCTTTAGCAAGGTCGCTAGGCACCGTCATTGAGAAAAATTGTCCATTGGCACACCATTGGTGGGTTAAATAGCCAACTGGCACAGTAGTTAGGCACATTTGGTGGAAAAAATGGCCCATTGGCACACCTTTGATGGACAAAACAACTTGTTGGCACACCTTTGGTAGGCAAAATAGCACGTTGGTATGGTCACTAGGCACATTTGGTGGGAGAAATAGCCCATTGGCACACCTTCGATGGAAAAAATAACCCGTTAGCGCACCTTCACTATCATAATAGTCCGTTGACACGATCTCTAGGCACATTCGATGGAAAAAACATTCCATTGGGATGGTGGCTAGGAATCTTTAGTGGGCAAAACAATCTATTGGCTAGACAACTTTGATGGGAAAAACAGCCCATTGGCACAGTTGCTAGGAACCTTTGGTAGGCAAAACAACCCGTTCGGATGGTAGCTAGGCGCCCTCGGTGGGCAAAATAACATGTTGGCGTGATTCCTAGGCACCTTTGGTGGGCAAAACAGCCTATTGGCATGGTGGCTAGGCACTTTTGGTGAGAAAAATAGTCTATTGAGGCACCTTCAGTGGGCAAAACAATCCATTGGCACAGTCGTTAGGCAACATCGATGGGCAAACCAACGAGTTGGCATGCTTGCTAGACACCTTCGGTCGAAAAAACAGACTGTTGGGCACCTTCGGTAGGTAAAACAACCCATCGACAGACCTTCGCTGGGAAAAATAGTCCATTGGCACAGTCCCTAGGTACATTCGGTGGATAAAATAATCCGTTCCACGGGGGCTAGGCACCTTCGGTGGGCAAAACAGTCCGTTCGCATGATCTCTAGGCACCCTCGTTGAGAGAAATAGTCCATTGGCATACCTTCGATGAGTAAAACAGTCCATTGCCACAGTCGCTAGGCACATTTGGTTGAAAAATGGCCCATTGGCACACCTTCAGTAGGTAAAACAACCCGTTGGCACACTTTTGGTGGGAAAAATAGCACATTTTTATAGTCGTCAGGCACCTTTGGTGGCAAAAAATAGCCCATTGGCACACCTTCGGTGGGAAAAATAGCTCGTTGGTACACCTTTGCTAGGGAAAACAGTCCGTTGGCATGGTCTCTATGCACATTCGAGGGAAAAGACAATCCGTTGGCACAGTGGCTAGGCACCTTCAGTGGGAAAAACAATCGATTGGCATGGTCGCTATACACCTTGGGTGGGAAAAAAAGCCAACTGGCATGATCATTAGACACCTTTGTTGGGTAAGATAACCTATGGGCACGGTCACTAGACACAATCGGTGGGCAAAAAAACTCGTTGGACACCATCGGTGGTTAAAATATCCCGTTAGTACAGTTGATGGGCACAATCGGTGGGCAAAATAACCCGTTCGGCACCTTCGGTGGGTAAAACAGCCCGTTGGTCCAATTGCTAGGCACCTTTGGTGGTCAAAATAGCTCGTTCACCTAGTCGCTAGGTGCCCTTGGTGGGTAAAACAACCAATTGACACGGTCACTATTCACCTTGGTTAGGCAAAACAGCTCCTTGGCACTATCGCTAGGCACCTTTGATTGGCACGCTCACTAGGCACATTCAGTGGAAAAAGCAATCCATTGGCACGATGGCTAGGCACCTTCAATGGGAAAAAATCCTTTGGCACAATCATTTGGCAGTTCAGTGGGCAAAACATCCTGTTGACATGGTTGCTAGGCACCCTAAATGAGAAAAAAGTCTGTCGGCACATCATTAGTGGGCAAAATAGTCCATTTACAGAGTCGCTAGGTACCATTGATGGACCAAACAACCTGTTGGCATGGTCGCTAGGCACCTTCTGTGGGATAAACAACCCATTGGGCACCTTCGGTAGGCAAAACATCCTGTTGGCATTATGGCTTGGCACCTTCAGTGGGAAGAACAACGAGTTGGGTAACTTTAGTTGGTAAAACAACCCGTTGGCATGGTTGCTAGGCAACTTTGGTGGGAAAAACAAAAAGTTGGCCACCTTTGGTGGGCAAAACAACCTTTTGGCACAGTTGCTAGGCACCCTTGTTGGGCAAAACAACCCATTTCCATGGTCATTAGGCACCTTTGGTGGGAAAAACAGCCAGTTGGCACAGTGGTCAAGCACCTTCGGTTGAAAAAACAGCCCATTGGGCACCTTTGGTAGGTAAAATAGCCCGTTGGCATACATTCGCTGTGAAAAACAATCCTTGGCACAGTGGCTAGGCACATTTGTTGGAAAAAACAATCCATTGGCAAAGTGGCTATGATCCTCCGATAGGCAAAACAGTTCGTTGAAACAGTTGCTTGCCACATTTGATGGAAAAAATAGCCCGTTGGCACATCTTCGGTGGGAAAAACAAGCTGTTGGCACACCTTCTATGGGAAAAGTAGCACGTTGATATGGTCGCTAGACACCTTTGGTGGGAAAAATAACTCGTTAGCACACCTTCGGTTGGAAAAATAGCCAGTTGCACACCTTCACTAGGCAAAACAGTCCGTCGACATGATTTCTAAGCACATTCGAGGAAAAAGTAATCTGTTGGCACTGTGGCTTGGCACCTTCAGTGGGCAAAACAATCCATTAACATGGTAACTATGCACCTTGTTAGGTAAGACAACCCGTTGGCATGGTCACTAAGCACAATTGGTGGGCAAAACAACCCGTTCGGTACCTTCAGTGGGTAAAACAGCCCGTTGACACGATCGTTAGTCACCTTTGGAGGGAAAAATAGCCCGTTCACACAGTCGCAGGTGCCTTTGGTGGGCAAAACAACCTTTTGGCACAATTGCTAGGTACCCTCGTTGGGTAAAACAACCCATTGGCATGGTTGTTAGGCACCAACGGTGGGTAAAACAACCAATTGGCATGGTCCCTAGGTATCTTCAGTAAAATAACCCATTGGTATGGTCGTTAGACACCTTTGGTGGGAAAAACTACTCATTGGCAATTTGTCTAGGCCCCTTCAGTAGGCAAAATAGCTTGTTAGCACTGTCGTTAGGTAGTTCAGTGGGCAAACAGCCTATTGGCACAATTGTTAGGCACCATTTATGGGCTAAACAACCAGTTGGCATGGTCGCTAGGCACCTTCGGTAGGAGAAACAACCCATTAGGCAACTCCGGTGGGCAAAACAGCCCATTGGCATGGTGGCTAGGCACCTTCGGTGGGAAAAACAACCAATTGGGTAACTTCAATTAGTAAAACAACCCGTTGGCATGGTGGCTAGGCATCTTTGGTAAGAAAAATAGCCTGTTGGCACAACTTTGATGGTAAAAACAGTCCGTTGGCTCGGTCACTAGATAAATTTGGTGGAAAAAATAAGTCGTTAGCACGGTGGCTAGGCACATTTAGTGGGTAACACAGTTCGTTAGCAAGGTCGCTAGGCACCGTCGATGAGAAAAATAGTCCATTGGCATGCCATTGGTGGGCAAAATAGTCCAATAGCACACTAATTAGGCACATTTGGTGGGAAAAAATGGCCCGTTGGCACACCTTTGGTGGACAAAACAACTTTTGGTGGGAAAAATAGCCCGTTGGCATACCTTCGATGGAAAAAATAGCCCGTTGGCACACCTTCGCTATCGTAACAGTTCGTTGACACGATCTCTAGGCACATTCGATAGAAAAAATGCGATTGGGATGGTGGCTAGGCACCTTCCATGGGCAAAACAATCCATTGTCTAGACAACTTTGTTAGGAAAAACAGCCCATTGGCACAGTTGCTAGGAACCTTTGGTGGGAAAAACCCATTGGCACAGTAGTTAGGCACCCTCGGTGGGCAAAACAACATGTTGGTACGATTCCTAAGCACCTTTGGTGGGCAAAACAACCTATTGGCATGGTGGCTAGGCACCTTCGGTGAGAAAAATAGTCTGTTGGCATACCTTCGATGCACGAAACAATACATTGGCATAATCGTTAGGCACCATCGATGGGCAAACCAACGAGTTGGCATGGTCGCTAGACACCTTCGGTCGGAAAAACAGACTGTTGTGTACCTTCGGTGGGTAAAACAACCCATCCGCAGACCTTCGCTGGGAAAAATAGTCCATTGGCACAGTCCCTAGGTACATTCGATGGATAAAATAATCCGTTCCACGAGGGCTAGGCACCTTCGATGGGCAAAATAGTCCATTCATATCATCACTAGGCATCCTTGTTGAAAGAAATAGTTCGTTGGCACACCTTCGATGGGTAAAACAATCCATTGCCACACTCGCTAAGCAAATTTGGTTAAAAAATGGCCCATTGGCACACCTTTAGTAGGCAAAACAACCTGTAGACACACCTTCGGTGGGAAAAATAGCACATTAGTACGGTCGTCAGCCAAGTTTGGTGGCAAAAAACAGGCCATTGGCACAGCTTCGGTAGCAAAAATAGCCCGTTGGCACACCTTTGCTAGGGCAAATAGTCCATTGGCATGGTCTCTATCCACTTTTGGTGGAAAAGACAATCCATTGGCACAGTGGCTAGGTGCCTTTAGTAGGCAAAACAATCCATTGGCATGGTTGCTATGCACCTTAGGTGGGCAAAACAGCTAATTGGCACGATCGTTAGACACCTTTGTTGGATAAGACAACCTATTGGCACGGTCACTAGACACAATCGGTGGGCAAAACAACTCGTTGGACACCATCGGTGGATAAAACAGCCCGTTGGTACAGTTGATAGGCACAATCGGTGGGCAGAATAACCCGTTCTACTCCTTCGATGGTTAAAATAGCCCGTTGGCCTAATTGCTAGGCATCTTTGGTGGTCAAAATAGCTCATTCACCCATTCGCTAGGTGCCCTCGGTGTGTAAAACAACCCATTAACACAGTTACTATTCACCTTGGTTAGGCAAAACAGCTCCTTGGCACGATAGCTAGGCACCTTTGATTGGCACGGTCACTAGGCACATTCAGTGGAAAAAGCAATCCATTGGCACGGTGGCTAGGCACCTTCGATTGGAAAATAATCCGTTGGCACTATCGTTAGGTAGTTTAGTGGGCAAAACAACCTATTGTCAAGGTTGCTAAGCACCCTAAATGAGAAAAATAGTCTGTCGGGACATCATCGGTGGGAAAAATAGTTGGTACCATTGATTTACCAAACAACTTATTGGCATGGTCACTAGGCACCTTTTGTGGGATAAACAGCCCATTGGGCACCATTGGTGGGCAAAACATCCTGTTGACATGGTGGTTTTGCACCTTCAGTGGGAAAAATAACCAGTTCGGTAACTTCAGTTGGTAAAATAGCCAGTTGGAATGGTTGCTAGGCAACTTTGGCAGGAAAAACAAAAAGTTGGCCACCTTCGGTGGGCAAAACAACCCATTGGCACAATCGCTGGGCACCCTCGTTGGGCAAAACAACCCGTTGCCATGGTCGTTAGGCACCTTCGATGGGCAAAACAACCCATTGGCATAGTGGCCAGGCACCTTCGGTTGAAAAAACGGCCCATTGGGCACCAACGGTAGGTAAAATAGCCTGTTGGCACACCTTCGCTGTGCAAAACAATCCGTTGGCATGGTCGCTAGGCACATTCATTGGAAAAAACAATTCGTTGGCACAGTGGCTATGATCCTCCGGTGGGTAAAATAGTTAGTTGACACAGTTGCTTGCCACATTTGGTGGAAAAAATAGCCCGTTGGCACATCTTCGATGGGCAAAACATCCTGTTGGCACAACTTCTATGGGCAAAGTAGCACGTTGATACGATCGCTAGACACCTTTGGTGGGAAAAACAGCCTGTTGGCACCCCTTCGATTGGAAAAATAGCCAGTTACATACATTCATTAGGCAAAACAGTCTATTGGCATGGTTTCTAAGCATATTTGTGGAAAAACAATCCATTGGCAAGGTGGCTAGGCACCTTCGGTGGGCAAAACAATCCATTGACATGGTCGCTATGCACCTTGGGTTGGCAAAACGGCCCGTTGGCACGATCGCTAGAGACCTTTGTTAGGTAAGACAGCCCCTTGGCACAGTCACTAGGCACAATTAGTGGGCAAAACAACCCGTTGGGTACCTTCAGTGGGTAAAACAGCCAGTTGACACGATAGATAGGCACCTTTGGAGGGAAAAATATCCCATTCACACGGTCGCTAGGTGCCTTTGGTGGGCAAAACAACCTGTTGGCACAGTCTCTAGGTGCCCTCGTTAGGTAAAACAACCCATTGGCATGGTTGTTAGGCACCAACGGTGGGTAAAACAACCCATTGGCATGGTTGCTAGGTACCTTCGATAGGTAAAATAGCCCATTAGCATAGTCGCTAGACACCTTTGGTGGGAAAAACTACCTATTGGCAATTTGTCTAGGCCCTTTAAGTGGGCAAAATAGCTCGTAGGCACTGTTATTAGGCAGTTCAGTGGGCAAAATAGCCTATTGACACAATCGCTAGGCACCATTGATGGGCTAAACAACAAGTTGACATGGTCGCTAGGCGGCTTTGGTGGGATAAACAACCCATTGGGTAACTCCGATGGGCAAAACAGCCTATTAGCATAGTGGCTAGGCACCTTCGGTGGGAAAAACAACCCGTTGGGTAACTTCAGTTGGTAAAACAACCCGTTGGCACAGTAGCTAGGCACCTTTGGTGGGAAAAACAGAAAGTTGTCCTCCTTTAAGGGGCAAAAAAACCCACTGGCATGGTCGCCAGACACCCTTGCTGGGCAAAACTGTTGGATCGCCTATGGCCCGTGTATTCATAATATGCAGCGGAATAGGCCATATTATACAATAAAAGTATAACTGGAAACACACAACAACTACGGATTTACCTCTTGATGCCGATTGCTATTTGTTTTTCAGATTTGTAGACACTGCGATGCGCGAACGTCCTCTACCGGTATCCACACGAGGATGAATGATCCAGGCAGCGGCTAATGTATGCTAGCACGTTTCAAAACATCTTTTTGAATGCTGCATAATTTTTCTCTCAAAAATGAACGACTAGTTGCTAGGGTTTCATCTCTCATCTAATAAGACATAGGTTCTCTATTTATAGAGAAACCCTAATCCTTATTCCTGTTAGGAATAACAATATCATAATCCTAAATCCAATAGGATTATTGAAGCCCAATAAATTTTGGCCCATATAATATCTTATATAATAAAAGCCCAATAACTTAATTCAATCTAGCCCAATAAATATATCCACATATATTTATTCAGTGCTTAATAAATTAGGCCCAAGAGAATAAGCCCAGATCACATCACTCTTTGTGTGCGACCCTGTAGGCTCATTTGATGTTG
>JAOTAY010020857.1:0-11689 GCA_025629805.1 Erythroxylum baracoense | reverse complement strand
ATGAATGCATGAATATGTCAAAAACACTTTAAAAACCCTAACCCATTCCAAATTGACCAAAATGCCCTTTTCAATTAGTGAGGGGATGTTACATTGAGAGACGTATGTTAAATGAGTTATATTTTAAGATATACAAATATTTATAGTGTATGGTATTTAATTCCTAAGAAAGGGATGGAAGAAGGTTTGAGGAGGTTCAAAGTTAATCATAGTGCATTTGATTTGATTAAATTGTTAGAGCAACATGGTATGGTTAATGTTTATTTAGAGTATGTAAATAAACTAACACCTTGCTTACGAAAGTTAATACGGCATGATAAGTGGCATAAAAATGAGATGGTTATAGAGCTAAGAGGTGATACTAAAGTGGATAAGGGTTGTGATTCTAGTGTAGGAGTTTATTGGGGTTGTGAGAGTGGTGTAGGAGTTTATTTGGGTTGTGATGATGGTGATTATAATATGGGTTCTCAAGATGGAGTTGATTTGGGTGGTGATTTAAGTGGTGAGAATTTGGGTGATGATTTGGGTGCTGAAGAAGGAAGTGGTTTGAGTGGTCATGATAGAGGTGAATCTGAATCTAATTTCATCATTAGTGTTAATGCATATTATGATACAATGTATATCGATTCTTCTAGTCTTAGAAGTTTCTTGGCCAGCGATGAATATCTCAATACTGAAGATTCAGATGTTGCTTTGAGGCAATCTAGTGAAAATAATAAACATGTTCCTAAAGTTGTTACAAGTGAATAGGTGTTGGGGATGGTTTTTGATAATGCTAAACACTTCAAGGAAGTGGTTGCCAATTATGTAGTAGCAACAGGATTTAACCTAAGTTTCAAGAGGAATGAAGCAAAAAGGATATGATACAGTTGCACTGTTGGATGTCCATTTGAGCTATATGCTTTATATGATAGAAAAGATAAATGTTTAATGCTAAAAATTTATAATCCAAAGCATACATGCAAGCCAACAAACAATCTAAGGTTGATTACATTCCACTTTATCATAAGATACAACAAAGAAAAGATCATAGACAAACCAATCATTAAAATCAAGAAAATGGTTGAAGAATGTATAAAGAAGCTAAATTTGACTGTTAATACTAGCATATGCAAATATGTAAAGAGGAAGGTATTTAAAGAAAAAGCAAAAGAGCAGCATAACAAATATATGAAACTTTATGGTTATATTTTTTAATTGAAAGAAATGAATCCAGGTTATACAGTAGACCTTCAACTTAGAAAGGATAAGAATAAATTAATATTCAAGATAATATATATTTGTTTTGATGCAATAAATATGAGGTGAAAGAAGTTGCGACCAGTTATTAGTATGGATTGATGTTTTCTGAAAATAAATTAATAGGGATAGTTTTTAAACGTCATAGGAGTTGATAACAGTTAAGACATCTATCCAATTGCATGGGCAGTAATTGAGGTGGAGAATATTGACATAGATATGGTGTATAGAGCATTTAGCCAATGAATTAGAGCTTAGAGATGGTGAAGGAATAACTATGATTTCTGATATGCACAAGGTAACTTGTGCAACAAAACATTATTTATTATACCCCTCTATGTCTATAAATGTTTTTAACTAGTAGTTATTAATTTTTAAGGACCCATACAAACCAGGAATTATGTATTGCCTTTGGCTACACATAGGATGTATGTAAGGAAAATATATCACAATTGGGTAAGGAAGCCGAAGGGCACGGAATTAAGGAAAGCATTATGGAATTATATCTGGCAACATTCCCTCACGAATTTGATGACAAGTTGATCAAATTAAACCACCTTGCACCAGGATGTATATAGGACTTGCTTTAATATCTGAAAGAAATATGGAATAAAGATTTCCAAAGCATTAAGTCCAAACGTCCAGTTATGAACAACGATATTAGTAAGACATTCAACTCTTGAATTTTGATGGTCAGAGATCGCTCTATCATTAGCATGTTGGAGATTATTAGAACCATGAAAAAATTAAACAAGAATAAAAAGAATACATTGAGATGGATAGTTATTTAGAATCAGGACAAGGAGTTTGAAGTGACTAATAAAGATGAAACATATGTTGTCTAATTGGGGAGGGAGTAAACTTGTAATTGTAGGGCATAGGAACGCTATGGGTATCCTTGCATTCATGTAATTAGTGTCATTTTGAATACCAAACAACAACCAGATGCATATATGGATGACTACTATCATAAATGGAGGTTTATGGAAATTTATGAGAATGTCTTTTAACTAATTAAAAGACATAAATTTTGGCCACTAAACACTCATAAGGAGGTACGCCTACCTTTGGAAAGAGTTATACCCAGTAGGCCTAAAAAAATAGGTGAAAAGATAAAGATGAAACAAAGCGAGTGAAGCATCCTTATAGGCTAACACAAAAGAGGTAATTTTAAGTGTGGTAAATGTGTCAAAAGTGGTCATAACAAGAGAAATCGTAAAGCGAGTGAAGCATCTAAGGTTTGTCATTTAAGTAAAATTTTTATAAATATTTGTACATGAGTTAGTTGTAAAGAATTATGTTTTCTATTTATGTTTTGTAGAGAGTTGTAAAAGGATCCATTTTTGTATATTGTTTGTATATATATCCTATTTGGATCTATTATGTTTATTTTGTGTACATTTTGGTTGGATCCATTTTTGTAGTATTTTAGGGACATTTTAGTTGAATCCATTGAGTTACAATTACAACATTACATTATAAAGATATCAACTTTTGAGGTTTATGAATGTCAATGTTACAAGTTACATGTTTATAAATTTCAAAGTTACAAGGTTACAGGTTTATGAGTGTCAAAGTTATAGGTTACATGTTTATGCTTGTCAAATAGTTCTTATGCTTATCAAATGGAACTTTGCAAATGAAATTTTTATGATTGCTTTTTTAAACATATTGTCACAATTTGTACTTCATTTTGAATGTTATTACATATGAATGGAGTAAATAATATTTATTAACTAATATTTAAATATATTGTCTTGTACAATAAGTATTTCTCATATAACCACATTCATATAAAACATTTTTAGCCCCATTATTTCAATACTGAGAAACATATAACAACAAAATATTTCACCATGGAAGTAATAGTAATATATGTCATTAATATCTTTTTCAACTCCTTATTATCATGCATAGCAAGCTTCAATTCATACCCTTTGTTTTATTATTTCATCTAACCCAATTTGTTCCTTTTATTCCTCCTTATTTGGTCTTTAAGGAACTTCGTTGCCCATCTTATCTTCAATTGGAACTTTGTAACTCAAAGATAATTGACGTTTCAACCTAGCAGCAATCTTTCAATAACATTAGCAACCCTATTTGGAATGGGTTCGTCATGCCAACAAAAGAACTTAACAACTCCCAAACTTGTAAGCATCACCAAAATAAACTTTCATTAACACAATTATTAAATATCATGTCAAATATCATAACATAAAATTTTTACTAACTAGATATTTAAAGTACCTGTAAAACGTACGATTAGGATTTTTCTCTCCATAAAGTCCTTAAACAAGAGTTGAATCCACATAAGCATTGCATGTTAGTTGAAGAATCGTTGTTAGTTGAAGACTCGAAAAACGACATCTCTAATCCCGAGTGCTCCATTACTTTAGTATATGTCACAAGATAACCAAGAAACAACAACAAACATAACCTTATGTTAACAACATGGAAATGCCGTCAATCACCAAAGCTACATGAGAAACAAATGCCTAAAATAAAGTCTACGAAGAATCAAAACTTGAAGAGGATAGTCCACCCATTAAAAAAAGAGAAATATTACACTGAGAACACTGCCAAATGAAATGTTGATTGTTTTCACTATCATCCCAATATAAACTCCACCTAAAATGTATACACAATAAAATTTCTTTTATGAGTATCATCTTTTTGTTGTTAATCACAATAAGATGGCGACTAAAGCCTGATGACTAATGGAGATACTCGTCGTTAATTGAACTTACAAATACAGCATTCTACTTATCATCCCTATAAAAGCCATGCACAACAAAGTGTCCTAGCAGAAAATCTACAAAATTCTAGCAAACCAAGTTTTTCTCCATAATCTAAACACATAAGTTATGGCGTAAAAATACAAATATTGTATGTGTTTATACGGAGTTGAAAGCTTTAACTAGCTAAAATAATAAAATTATATACTACTATGAATTAGTAACACCAATATAAACAAGAAGCAATAAACATAAAATAGTAAAATTAAAAAAGTCAACGAAGCTCAGTACACAAGGCTCCTCACTTTGTTAGGGGAGGGGGAGGGACATCAATTGTACACAACCTTCCTTTTGTATCTTTACAAAGAGGTTGTTTCTGTGATCTAAATATATGACCTTTCACTCACAAAAGGGTAACCTTACTAGTTGCTCCTGAACAAAACTTTCATTAGTTCATCTCTTACAACTAATAAAACCACAGGTCTTAAGCCTTCTTCGGCAAAATAAATAGAAATTATTGAATACTTTGCTTATATCTTGACAGTGGTTTTGGTACCGCACAATCTCCATTGTTTGATAGTTTACATAGACTTCCAATCAACATATTGAACTTATGACATGTTTAGGGGGATGTAACCTTTTGTTTGAATCTTATAAACACAATACCTTGATTTGCAAAAATGTAGAAACAGACATATTGTAAGAAAGTCCCTTCGAAGCAAAAAAGAATTAGAAAGCCCAAATAGTCCATACTCGCTCAACCCATAGATCAATATGATAAAGAAACCAACCGAAATTTGAGCCTCTGAAGAAAAACTTTGAGATAAATCCTTGTCTTCACCACTCTCATGAAAAACCATCTCACCAATATGCTCTAACAAGTTATCAAAATTAGTGCACTAGATTACTTAGACACGGTCAAGATATCTCTCCTAACTTCCAATCATTTCTTGTTTATCAAAAATCATTTTAGTAAGCCAGATACTTTCATATGACATTATCTTTCCCCCTATCCTCATTTTGTTAATGTGAGAATAGAGGAGATATTATAACTTTCGGTCCTAAAGATCCATCATCCAGAATCCTATGCTACAATAGAGTACAATTTAGAAAAGTTTTAAAAAGGGGGAAAATGTTGATCTGAGTGGAAGAAAGGTTCATATAATCGAGACAAAACTGTACTAAAACTAACGAACTGAATTGCATGCATAACACCATTTACAAGTCCAGGGTAGCAATCATTCATAGACTTCTGGTTACTCACTGCAATATGCTAAAATGCTTGAAAAGAAAACCAGTTAACCAGTAGAGGGGGTTCTTAGACCGAAAAAGTAGTCATAACAAATGATTCCAACAGCTAATATATTCCTCTTACTAGAACAACATGGCTAATAGATCCAAAGATGATCAACTTACAGAGTGTTTAATATGAATTTCTTGAATATAGCGCACAAAAAAGAGTATGTGCCTTTAAAATAAATCAATCAATAACTAAGCTTAACCCAGTTCTAATCTTCCTGTTCTAAATTCAACAAGATATTTAACAGGAATAAGGTGAACATATAAGAAGAAATGCAACTAGAACTAGCCTATCAGACCAAAGTCCACTTCATGTTTACATAATCCAAGGATTGGTTCTGCACGCAAGAATGTTTGACCTTTGCTCTTTCACCAAGAACCATTTCCAAAACCAAGTTAACCCAGTAATACTTATCACTATTGCCTTCTTCAATCACAAATTCTTCAATTATCCCAATTTAAATGATGCCACACTGATGTCTTAGAAAAAAGATATTAAAATAAAAAGTTGTATAAGTTGATTTTTAAAGATAAAAATGCTGCATATCTTGATTAATGCAGATTCAAATGCCTCGATCGTTTGACGGCCAACTTGATTTAAACAACACTTCCTCCTCTTTTTCACCTAAAGTTTTTAAAAAATCAAATTTGATATATACTTGCGGATATCAATAGGTCAGGCCGCTCCTGGCCCGTCCCTGTGTTAGGTAGGTTCCTCCCATATGGGAGACCCATCGTATATTAATAAAAAAAAGAGTCAAAATAGTAGCCACACATGATCTATTGCCAAACTCTGCTGAAAAAATTAGCGGAGTTTATTAAATTTTGACGTGTTTTTTGTTGAAATTATAGGCCTCCTCCGTTATTTTAAAGAACAATACAATATAAAGAGTCAAGGCAGAGAGAAAAATAAGAGAGAAAGAGAGTTGAGTTTTTAAGAGGTTCTTAAAAGTGTGAGTGATAAAATAGTGAGAAAAATTGTTGTGAGATATTCTTTGAGAGATACCGAGACTACCATTATTTTTTAGTAGCACTCATTTGTGAGGTGTTGTGAAACTTTTTTTGTACCTATTATTTTTATAATGGAAGTATTTTTTTGAGTATGTTTTGTTGACGTAGCCCAACATTTGGGTAAACCACATTAAATCTTTGTGTCCATTTTTTTCCAAAATGGACATTGTTTTAGATTTTTTATCTTAAAAAGTTAATGGACGGGCCAGCCCAACCTGGCTCGCCCATGGCCCGACTGGCCATAGCCTGGGCCACTGGCCGATCACCGGCCACCTCGGCCCCGCCAATTGACATGCCTAATTTTATTATTATTGCAATTCCATTTTACACAATTACAACTTAGTTTATTGGTTGATTAAGTCGTATGTTCTATAGTTGCCACTAAAGTGGACCCTCTATATCAGAAAACTTAATTTTCGAAACTAAGTAAAGGGAAAACGTTGTTTGTATTTTTCCCCAACAGATTGGTATCAGAGACCATATTCATACGTACGGGGGTTCTGTTCATATGTACAGGTACTATGCATACGTACGGTCAAAATGGAGGCAAAGGCGACAAAGATGATCAGTTTAAATGGTGAAAATATCTACAGATGGAAAAACAAGATGAAGGATCTCTTGTTCGTGACAAAATTGCATTTGCCGGTATTTGCTTCTTCTAAACCCGAAGAGAAGTCAGACAAGGAATGGTAGTTTGAACATGAACAAGTTTGTTGTTTCATTCAATAATATGTTGAAGATAATGTTTATAACCACATTATCAATGAGAAACATTCGAATACTTTGGAGGAAACTTGAAGAATTGTACGCCTTAAAGACTGGCAATAACAAATTATTTTATCTTACAAAGTTGAAGCAAATAAAATATCAAGAAGGTACTTTTGTAGCAGACCATTTTAACGACTTGCAAGGGATCTTGGATCAACTATCAGGGATGAACATAAAGTTTGACAATGGAGTGCTCGCTTTTATGTTGCTTGCTTCTTTACCAAAATCTTGGGAGACTTTGAAATTTTCACTTACAAATTCTGCACCGAATGGTGTAATCAACTTAGAAGCTACCAAGAGTGGCATCTTGAATGAAGAAATGAGACGGAGAAATTCATCTTCTTCATCACAATCAGAGGTTCTGATTCCTGATTTAAGAGGAAGAAGTCAATCTAGGGGTTCTAAGCCTAGAGACAAGAGAGAGGAAGGTCAAACAAGTATGCCAATGTGGAATGTCATCATTGTAAATATAAGGGGCACATTAAAAAGTTTTATTGGCTTCTCAGAAAAGAAAACAAAAGAACAAGAATGTGAAGAAAACGACAGTGATGATGAGCATTCAAATATCATTGGCAAGTTCAATGTCGTCTACGATGGTGATGATGGTGATATAATCCATCTAGCAACCCATGAGATAAGTTGGGTGATTGATAGTGATGTAACCATTCATGGTACATTACGAAGGGAATGTTTCTCATCTTATACACTGGGAGATTTTGGTGTGGTTACAATGGGAAATAACAATTTATCGAAAGTTATTGGCAAAGTAGACATTCACCTGATAATGGTGAATGGCACGAGATTCGTCCTGAGAGATGTACGGTGTATGCTAGATATGCACTTAAATTTGATCTCTATAGGAAAACTTGATGATGAAGGTTACTGTAACACCTTCAGGAATGGCCAATGGAAGCTTACTAAAGGTTCTATGGTAGTGGCCAAAGGTTTAAAACAACTGCTTTATATGTTGAAAGCGAAACTCTCCAGCAATATTGTAAATGCAATGAAGAAAGACGACATAACTGAATTATGGCATAAAAGACTGGGTCATATGAGTTGGATGACACTGTTGCTGAAAAGAAATGTGTTATCCAGATACAAACAGGTGCACTTGAAGAAATGTGTTGATTGTCTAGTAGGAAAGCAGAACTGAGTTGCTTTCAAAAGTTCTCCTCCTTCTAGAATGAAGAATATATTGGATTTGGTAAACTCAGACTTATGTGGACCAATGCCAAGGTCGCTTGGTGGTGCTCAATGCTTTGTGACTTTTATTGATGATCATTCCCGAAAAATATGGGCGTATACTCTAAAGTTAAAGGACCACGTGCTAGATGTTTTCAAACAATTCGTAGCTTCAGTTGAGAGACAGATTGGGAAGAAACTCAAGTGTATTCGATCAGACAATAGAGGAGAATACATTAGACCATTTGATGATTATTGCATAGAGCATGACATTCGACATCAAATGACACCTCCAAAAATGTTGCAATTAAATGAACTAGCTGAGAGGATGACTAGGACTTTGATGGAAAGAGATAGATGCTACTCTCACATTCAAAGTTGCCTAAGATGTTTTGGGGTGAAGCCTTATTAACAGCAGCGTAGGTGCTGAATCATCCACCTTATGTTCCTTTACAGTAAGAAGTTTCAGAGAAAGTATGGTCAGGAAAGAATGTTTCCTATAATCATTTGCGGGTGTTTGGTTGCAAAGCGTTCGTACATATCTCAAAGGATGAGAGAACTAAACTTGATGTCAAGACAAGACAATATGTATTCATCGGCTACGACCAAGACCAATTTGGCTACATATTTTATGATCCAGTCCAGAAAAAACTCGTAAGGAGTTGTGATGCTGTGTTTGTTGAAAATCAAACCATTGAAGATGTTAACAAGGTGCAGAAGGATGCAACAAAGTCTAATGGTGATTCAACAGAATTAGAATTTAATCCTCCAACACTTGTGCCGAGACAAGTTAAAGATATGATCCGTGATGAGAGATTTGGTGAAGATGATGCTTCCATTGAGATTAAACCAGATGAAAATGGTGTTCACACTTAACCACCAGCGCCTGTAGCTTCTCCTGTTCCAGAAAGGAGGTCTGGTAGAATTCGACAACCTTCTATTAGATATCATACTAATGAGTATGTGTTGTTAACTGATGAAGGAGAACCTGAGAGCTTTAAAGAAGCTATGGATAGTGAACAGAAGAAGAGATGGATCGAGGTCATGTAAGATGAGATGAAATCGTTGCATAAGAATAAAATATTTGAGCTGGTGGAATTGCCAAAAGGCAAAAAAGCTTTAAAGAATATATGGGTGTACCGGATCAAGCATGATGAAAAGGGATTGCATCCAAAATTTAAAGCAAGGTTGGTTGTCAAGGGATTCAGCCAAAGAAAAGGATTGATTTTGAAGAAATCTTTTCACCAGTGGTGAAAATGACATCCATTCACATGGTGCTGGGATTGGCAACCAGCCTCAACCTGGGGTTTGAGCAAATGGATGTAAAGACTGCCTTCCTTCATGGCAATTTATAAGAAGAAATTTATATGGAGCAACCAAAGGGTTTTAAGAAAAAAGGAAAAGAGGACTATGTTTACAAACTAAAGAAAAGTTTGTACTCCTTAAAGTAAGCACCGAGACAATAGTACAAGAAATTCGAGTCTGTTATGGGGAAGCAAGGACCCAAAAAAATAAATTCTGATCAATGTGTTTTTGTCCAGAAATTTTTTGATGATTTTATTATCCTTTTACTCTATATGGATAATATGTTAATTGTTGGACAAAATGTTTCAAGAACTGACGACTTGAAGAAGGAACTAAGTAAGTCTTTTTCTATGAAAGACTTAGGTCCAGTGAATCAAATTCTAAGCATAAAGATAATCAGAGATAGAAATGTCAAGAAATTGTGGTTATCACAGGAGAAGTACATTGAGAAAGTGCTTTAGAAGTTCAATATAGAGAACACTAAAGCGGTTAACTATCCTCTTGCTAATCACTTTAGATTAAGTTCAAAGCAAAGTCCTTCCACAGAAGAAGAGAAGGAAGAGATGGAGTGGATTCCATATGCCTCAGCTGCTGGTAGTTTGATGTATGCTATGGTATGCACACAGCCAGATATTGCTCACTCAATTGGCGTAGTGAGTCTGTTTCTTTCAAATCCTAGAAAGGAACATTGGGCTGTAGTAAAATGAATTTT
Organism: Erythroxylum baracoense; assembly: GCA_025629805.1. NCBI lineage: Eukaryota > Viridiplantae > Streptophyta > Magnoliopsida > Malpighiales > Erythroxylaceae > Erythroxylum > Erythroxylum baracoense. The sequence goes on along the minus strand of JAOTAY010020857.1, from coordinate 1,438 downwards.
TAGATATCTTCGTGACTCCTCCAAAATATGCTTATGTTATACAGATGTCAAACCTATGTTAACTGGTTATACTGATGCAGATATGACTGGCCATGCTGATTCGAGAAAATTTACATCAAGATATCTTATCACTTTTGCAAGGGAAGCTGTGTCATGGCAGTCGATGTTGCAAAATTATATTGCTTTTTCCACTACAGAAGCAGAGTTTATCGCATCAACTGAAGCTTGTAAGGAATTGCTATGGATAAAGAAGTTCTTGAATAAACTTGATTTCTATCAGAAAAAATATGAGTTATTTTGTGCCAGTCAAAGCACAATTCACCTTGAAAAGAATTCCTCCTTTCACTCAAGATCGAAGCACATAGATGTGAGATATCACTAGATCAGAGATGTATTGGAGATGAAGCAGCTACAGCTTGAAAAGATCGATACTTATAAGAATGGATCAGATATATTAACAAAGATTCTCACAAAGGGTAAATTCGAGTACTGTCGACTTGCTGCCAGAATGGTGGATGTGCCCATATACTCAGAAAGGGGAGAATTGTTAGGTGAATTCCTCCCATATGGGGGACCCACCACATATTAATAAAAAAAAAGTCAAAGTAGCAGCCACACATGGGCTGTTGCCAAACTCAGCTGAAAAAATCAGTAGAGTTTGTTAAACTTTGGCGTGTTTTTTGTTGAAATACTACACATTGGAGGCCTATATAAGGCCTCCTTTGTTATGTTAAAGAATAACACAATATAAAGAGTCAAGGCAGACAGAGAGTTAAGGCAAAAAGAAAAATAAGAGAGTTGAGCTTTTAAGAGGTTCTTAAAAGTGTGAGTGATAAAATAGTGAGAAAAATTGTTGTGAGGTATTCTTTAAGAGATACCGAGACAACCATTAGTTTTGGGTATCACTCATCTGTGAGGTGTTGTGAAACTTTCTTTAAATCTACTATTTTTATAGTCGAAGTATTTTTCTGAGTGTATTATGTGGACGTAACCCAATATTTGGGTGAACCACATTAAATCTTCGTATCCATTTTATTATTGTCACAATTCTATTTTACACAGTTATAACTTAGTTTATTGGTTGATTAGGTTGTATGCTCTATAGTTGCCATTAAAGTGAACCCTCTATATCAGAAAAGTTAATTACTAAAACTAAATAAAGGAAAAACATTATTTGTAATTTTCCCAACACCCTATCCCAGACCTATGGCTGGATGGGCCATAGGCCACCTTATATTTTCTTTAAAAAATTAAAAAATAATGTCATTTTTGACGTTACGATCGAGCCACGGGTTGGGTTGTTCTTGACCTGACCTTGATCCATATCTTGGTCGAGTCGAACAATTTTGACCTGTGGTTCAATCAACTTGGGCTAAAATTGATATTCCTGTATGTCCTGACAACATTATTGTTGAAGTTAGAATAACAATAGTTTTAC
>JAOTAY010020856.1:0-11689 GCA_025629805.1 Erythroxylum baracoense | reverse complement strand
CAAATTTAAATGAATGATCGTATGTTCTGCCATGTAAAGTTAGTTTCTGCATAAATGCTTATCTGTTTAAATGAATAATTGTGATATATGTGTTGTATTTGTGTAATCTGGTGAATTCATCAATGATGGTTCACTCATTGAGTTCGCAAAACTCATCAAAAATTGCACTATGACTTTTCAGGTACGAGACAGGAGACTTAAGTTTTAGTCAGGATATAAATTGTCTGTGGATAAAGAAATGGATCAGAGGTCTATCAGCTGACTCCCGAAAGAATATAGTTGTTGCTATTTTGTAGTTTTGTTACAACCTGTATAGGGTTCTGTAAATATTTATTGACAAGAACAGTGTAAGTTTTATAAATGGATGAAGCAAATGTTTTAAGAGAAAATTATAATGATTTTCGAGTATGTTAGATGATGTCATGTGTAAGTTAGAATAGTTATTGCTGCAACAGACCATTATCATAGGTTATGTTCCTAAAAGCTTAGGTATGTACCCTATGGTAGTGGGATGTTGCACCAATGAATTTCATAGTGCTAGAAGTTGAAAAGGATCAAAACTATACATTAATTCTTAGTAGAACATTCATGAATACAAGAAGAGAATTAGTGGATGTATTTGAAGGAAAACTGATTCTTCAAATTGGTGATAAAAATGTTTAGTTCAATAAGAGTAAGGTATTGAAGAATCCAAAGGAGGGCAACACTTGTACCAATATGTAAAAGACAAGAGGAGAAATATAAAGAAGACATTGATATTGAGGATGTAGAAGATGATTAAAAGTTAGAGGAGGAGGAGGAGTTAGGTAAGAAACTAAAATAGGAAATCTTAGTAAGGAAAAAAGCACCCATGTCACCTTTCATTCAGAAACTACCCATTATATAGTTGAAACCTTTACTCACGTACCTTAAATATGCCTTTCTAGGTGAGGATATGCCATACCCATCATAATTTCAAACAAGCTAGATGCGGAACAAGAAAAGAGAGTGGTAGAGACAATTAGAAAGAGGATGAGGGCTATAAGATGACAAGTTTTAGATATAAGAGGCATAGGTCCTAATATATGGAAACATAGGATCAATTTTGAAGAAGGTTATAAGGCGGTAAGGGAGAGACAAAGATGACTAAACCCTCATATGAAAGAAGTGGTCAAGAAAGAGGCAGTAAAGCTTTTAGAAGCAAGTATTAATTACCCTATTTCGAATAGTAAATGGGTAAGTCTATTGCAATGCGTACAGAAAAAAGGAGAGACAATGGTGATGGAAAGTAAAAAAGGTGAATTATTCTCTACTTGAACAGTTATATGTTAGAGGGTATGTATTGATTATAAGAAGCACAACATGATGACTAAGAATGATCACTTTCCTTTATTGTTTGTGGATAAAATGATTAAGAAGTTGAACACATATTTTATTGTTTCCTTGATGTGCATTCAGGATGCAATCAGATTTTTATCTATTTGGGAGATTAAGAGAAGACCACGTTCATGTATCCTTATAGAATCTTTGTTATAGGCATTTGTCAATTTGTGTCTTTCAGATTATTCCTTTAAAAATTCAAATATGAATAAAACCATATGGCATATACTTAATTATGTCTAATAATAACTAAAAGGAACGATCCCTTACATAAGAATGTGCCATTCTATGTCATTCATAATAGCCCTTTAGAAATTTAAACTTAAACATGTTTGACTATACAATCATATAATTAACTGTGTCTTAAAAAACAAATAATGGACAATTTTCTATACGAACATATGCTAATTTGTATCTTAGTGTCCCTCCAAAAATTCCAACATGAACATGGTTGACATTATGAGCATATAATTAATTGCGTCTAACAAAATTTTTAATATATATAGTTTGGAATACAAGCATGTACCAATTTGTTTTCTTCACAATTTGCCTTTAGATAAGTGAATGTGTTACTAATATATAAATAAATGATGTTTTTAATTAATGCACATTGTATAGGATGTATATAGTTATAGAATAGTGTAAATTGATATTCGTTATTGCTTATACCCAATCATGGTATTCACATGTGTAAAGACAAGGTGTTATTTATCTATAATGAATTATGGCTTTTTTTTGTACATAGCCATAGTGTTACATGTATAGTTTCTTAATATATTTTGGTTTCCATTTTAAAGCATAGGTGTTATCTATAAGTCATGAATGATGGTATGGATTTTAATACATAGGCATGGTATTGGATGTATAGTGTCCTAATACAGTTTGTATTCAGATATGATTTTTTTGGCACTTAGTCATTGTATTCTAATTTAAAAGTGTATTTGTTATTTATCTATTACAAATGATGATATTTTTTATACAAAGACATGGTATTGTATGTATAATATATTAATGAAATTATTATTTAGACATGGTATTCTTTGTACTCAATCATGGTATTCTCATTTTAAATGTGTTTTTGTTACTTAGCTGTAACGAATGATAGTATAAGTCTTTATACATAGGTGTGATATTATATTTATAATATCCTAGTATAGTTTGTATTAAAGCATGAAATTCTTTGTACTCAGTTATAATATATATGATTTTAAAATGTATGTGTTACTTTTTTGTAATAAACTATGATATTTTTATATATAGGTGCAATATTTTTTGTCTAGTATCTGAGTAGTTTTTTTGAAAGATAAAACATTTCATTAATACTGTTTATGTAAAATACAAGGAAGCACCGAATCTAGGTTAGTACAAAAAACTCATGATTGCTTAGAATTACAATTCCTAGTAATCAGATTATACAAGGTGATTCAATCCAATGACCATCGCCTCCTCATATTGGTAAATAAATTAGTTGTTATTCCTCTTGCTAAAAAGAACATCTTATTATGGAGTACAATTTCCTGGTAAACCTCCTATATACTTCTTCTTTTTTGTCTAAAAATCATGATGTTTCTCTCTTTCCAAATGTTGTATACCATTGAGGCCTAACTAATCTTGATTTCCATGTAGTCGACTTGATTTTACATTTTGACATTCCCCTCCTAGGATAATGTTGGACTGATAATGTTCAGTATAGTCTGAATTCTTCTCCATATTTCCCCGATAAATCTGCATTTGTTCATTAAATGCTCAAATTTTTCCATATCTGTACCACACTGTTCACAACTTGGTGAATTGATTGAGAACTTCAATATATCCTTTGTAAACCCCTGATCAGATTTGTCCATCTAACTATTATGTTTTGTTCCTTCTGCAGGATACCCTTGCAGACCTTTGTGTTAAAATTTCCAAATCTATGAGTGATCCACTGAATTGTATCTTCTTCAATCTCCTAGCAGTTTGGCATCTGGTATATTATGATATTTGAGCTTCTGCCATTATGATAGGGCCATATCCATTGATTGCTTATGATGAACCTAATTACTTTGGTCTCTGCATTCACCACTAGCTTTAGATGTTGCATCTCTTCCACTTTGTAAAAAGAACCCCATCAATGCCAATTATCTTACTAAAAATGTGTACTATCACCATTTCCAATCTTATGAAGCACCAAGTTTAGCATTAACTACCTTGTCTCTAGGATTTCCTTTAAAGTCTTTAACACGTCTTACCTATGTTTCAATGTCCGAATGCTACTACTTTTTATAAAAGTATTATGTATCCATTTCACTCATAGATCCTCTTTCTTGCTACATAACCATCACAAGCTTTTTGCCGAGTTACCTTTGTTGATCATCCTTGTTGAGCATATATGAACCCTCCCTGATCTTTAGGTTTGCAGACTTTGCTCTAGTTTAACTTTACTTTGCTTCTGCCTTGGCTCAAGTCATTCCAAAAGAATTCCCTAATTTTTCTATTAATTTCCTTGAGAATGCTCTTCAGCAGAGATAAGTGATTAATTCAGTAGTTTGTGAGGTTACTCAATATTGACGTAATGAGTTGAAGCCTTCCCCCATAACTTAAGTACCTGTTGCTCCATTGGTTTATTCTCCATTTATAGTGTTCAACAAAGGTTATCCCTTACATTTATCTTCTTATGGGAAATTGTCACTCCTAGGTACTTTAGTGGTAAATTCCATTATTTCAAACCCACCCATCTTTATGGCCTTTGAAACTACATCTTTGTTAGAGATGCATGATAAATAGAAAAAGCTTTTCAATAGGTTACTTCTCAGACCTAAAATCTCTCAAAACTCCTTCATTGTTTGCATAAAAAGATTTATATAGTTTGTGTCAACCCTATAAATCAACAATAGGTCATCAACAAAAGCAAGTGTGTGAGCTTCATACCGTTACACTTGTGGTGATATTGGAATTATGGATGAGTCCTTGTATTCCTAGCAAAGAGAGTAGACAAAGCTTCCATACATAGTACAAATAGGTAGAGGATAACAGATCTCCCTGCCTTAAGCCCCTAGCTTTTGTTAGTGCGGTAGGTTCCCCATTAACTAATATGCCAATTATTGTTGTTGTTACACATTCCTTTATCCAGTCTCTGAACAATGTTAGGTATCCTACAGAATGTTGAATAGAAAGCTCTAGTTAATATAATCATAAGCCTTAGCTAGATCCATTTTTATTGTGCAATTCTTCCTTTTCCTCTTTGAATGGTATCCTTCCAGTAGTTCCTGGCAAAGTAAAATGATAGTAGCCATTGACTTCCTCTCAAGAAAGCATTTTGTTCAGGACTAATATTCTCTCCCAAACTCCTTTTTATCCTCTTTGCTAGAATCTTTGTAATCGTTTTATATAGAATATTCCAACAAACAATACGCCTAAAGTGCTCTAGCCTTGTACTCATTGATGATATTCTCATTTTAAATTGTAGCTGTTACTTATTTGCAATGATAATTAAACTTTTTAAATATAGAGCCGGCATTATATGTATTGTGTCTTGATATTTTTTTTATTAATACATGGTAATTTTTGTACCCAGCCATGCTATTCTCTTATACAAGTGAATTTGTTACTCATAATAAAATGAGTGATGGAATTTTTTATACATAAGCATAGTTTGGAATGTAACGAGGCATACTACTACTACTTATGCTAATGTTTGGTAAAATATTCACATACCAATATATAATACATTCTAAATGGATGCATTGTCAAAATGATTAAGTAATCAAATATTGACAAGCTTCTCCGTTGTTCTTCTTTTCAAATTCTAATTCTCTTCTTACTACCCTAATTTTCATTCTAAACATGTATGACTCAAGTTGGATCATGTTAATTACTACATTTTGTTTTACATTTTACAAGAGATGTCTTTTTATATATAACTTACTTACAGTTATATATAATACCTGATTGTGATAAAAAAATTTCAAAATATATCTTATTCATCAAACTATAATACTCTTCCTAAGAATAAATAAATAAATGGCATAGACACTGTTTCTTGATAGTTCATTGACATAATTGCTTGTCCTGTTAGATAAGTCATTAATATTAAGTTATTATAAATGATAATGTCAAAATATACAAATAAATTCTTGTGTATCATATCAGTTAGAGGGAACAAGAGAAGTTTTTTTCTTAGCTAATAGACTAACAACTTGTTTTTGGGTTAATTGTCCTTACTTTTATTATTTTTAATCTTAATTTGACACCTGACCACAAAGTCATAGGTTTTTTTCATATTTAATTTTCTTAAAAAGTCTTTTGTATTTAAAATTACTGAAAATTTTTAAATTTTCTAAAAATATATTTCTCGTATATTTTCGTTAAAAATGAATTAATAAAATATTACTAACTCATTATTAAATTTAACTTGAATCAACTAAATACCAATAAAACAATAATTTAATTATTTATTCGAATCAGTTTTAATTAATTTGATTTAAATTTAAAACTTATGTATCTCTACGATATTCGATTAGTTCCGATATGTTTTTCATAATATATGTAAAAAAATTTAAAATAAAAAATTACAAGAACTTTTTTTGATAATTTGAAGAAGAAAAAGATTTTTAAACTTAATTAAATCTCGTAACGTAAGGTTTAGATGTCGTTATTCCAGAAAAGATATTTTGCATGGCTTGCAGGTAGGGATGGCAAAGGGGTGGGGGTGGGGGCGGGGAGTACCTTCTCCGCCCCGTTCCTGCCCGACACTCCCGCTCCTCGTCCCCGACTCCCAATCCTCGAAGTGGGGATATTTTTGTCTCATTACCCATTCTCAAAATCTCCGTTAAGTCTCCGCGGAGACCCGAATCTCTGAACCTTCACTCTACACACATATAAAGTTGGTTCATATGATTATATCACACTTCCATAAAATATATTATAGTGCAATAGAAAAGCCGTTATGTTGAAAAATTCAACAGGAGCTTTCTTGAATCACAATCTTAAATTCTCAACGCTCAGTATATTATTTATGCTGCCTATAAATTCAAAATAAATTATTTTGAATATTATAAAACCTTTGAATAAGTTATCATAATTTTTTGTTTATAATTTATAAGAACATAGATAATTTCTTCTCATATATTTTAAATTATTATATACCTTAAATTATTCTTAAAACTTTTACAAATTTCTAATAATTTCAAAAATTTTATTCTATATTTTATAGAAACTAATTCATGCTTCTTATTTTTCATATTTGCATAGATAATTATTGCTTCTTAGAACTGCAATTGTTAATATTTACTCAATTAAAATTTTCATTTAATCCAACTGAAATGTTGTAGTCTTCGTCGATTATACCCAACTTTTAGTAAAGAGTATAAAATTAAAAATATATAATATATGTATAAAATTATCGCAAACGGGGATCCCTACGAGGTGGGGATTATTCAACCCGTCCCCGTTCCTGACTCTATCTCGAGGTTATATTTGCCCCATCCTCGATTCTGCCGGGTGATTTTTTTTCCCAATCCCTGCCCCAAACGGGAATCCCCACGGGGTCCTCGAACCCTAAACCCAAATTGCCATCCCTAGTCTGAAGCTTGGACATTCACAACATTGAATTTTCTTTACTTTTCTTTCGCCCATTTGAGTTTTAGCTTGTAGTTTCAAGTTATTTTTTGATGAGCTCCCATCGTTTTGCCTAAACTTGGGTCTATCTTTCTTTAATTTTTTTAACCACTTGCTGAAATTTCTTGTCAATAACTCCATATCCTCATTCTCATCGGATTCATCGCTTAAGTGATTCAAGGCTTTACCAATCTCGACTTGCAATGCCAATCTTTTGTTCTTTTATTGTTTGTCTCTCAACAAATTCATCTCAAAGTTGGTAAGAATCTCAATTACTTTATCCAAAGATAATTCATTGATATCATGTGCTTCTTCTATGGTTGCAATTTTTGGTATGAATCTCGGAGGCAATGATCTCAATGTCTTCTTAACATGTTTCAAATTCGAATACTTCTTCCCAAGTTGATGTGATTGGTTTGCTATGTCACGCAGTCTCTTATAGAAATCTCCAATAGTTTCACTCTCATCCATCTTCAACTCTTCAAATCTCATAGTCAATATTTGAAGTTTTGAGGCTATCACAGATTTTGATCCTTCATGTATAGTTTGTAAAGTGTCCCATGCTTCTTTCGCTGACTCACATGCAAAAATTATACTAGAGCGTCCTTCATCAACAGCATTGAAGATTGCATTCAATACAAGAGAATTGCCAAGCACTCTTTCTTCTTCAACCCTTGTCTGCTCATATGCATCTTTAAGAACTGCTTCTCCCTTTTCATCAATCATAACTACATGTGTCTAGCTATTTAAAATTGAGTTTCGTGCCTTTATTCCTTGTGCTTAAATGAATACTCTCATCCATGATTTCCATGCAGGATAATTGGAACCATCTAAAAATGGCAGCCTAGCGATTGATGCTCCTTCTCTTATAACCATAATTGTGAAACATGGATCTACACCAACTTTATTTGCCAAGTTCTAATTAGGTGACCCGCTCTAATACCAATTGAAAGTCTCAAAGTATATAGTTTCATACAAATTATGAATTAGTCGTAATAACTATAAGTTTTCTGACAAATAAAAAACAAAATAAATCAAATACAAAATAACAAACCAACATCCAAAATTTGTTAATGCAGTTCGACCACCTTGCCTACGTCTGTGGGGCTCTCACCTAGCTTAATACTTTCACTAACAACAATAGTTTTACACAAGGCTTTATTGAGCCGACTCACTTAACCCTTAACACTATCCCTCGTCCTCACAACCCATGAAAGTAAATAAATCCCAATAGCATGACCGATTTGTACTAATCTCAACAGAGGATTTTCTCAATAATAGTTAATAATAAAGATAAGAATTAAACAACTCAAGTGATTGATACAATTAAGAACATAAACAAAAACACTTGAGATAAGAAAAAGTCCCCTAATAATGTGGTTTTGTCAATAAAAGATCAGGATTTTGTCCATCAATAAAGTTGTTGTAGACTTTCGATATTATCACCTGAACATCCCACACAATAATAGAAAAATCACCAAAAAAAATGTTTCTTTACTAAAACATTACCAACATTTACGCTGCAAAATCCACAAACAATGTTGAATTGTTTGCGCACCACCACACATAAACTACAACTGGAAAAATCACGAAAAATTCTGGAGTTTTCACACATCACCACACCAAAAACAACATCTATAAAGTCACACGCAACAGCCACCAACCTAACACTGGACAACCACAAAACTAACATTCCATAAACAATAAACAACCCAACAAAAGTTAAGCAAAAACTAGAGAAAACACACAGGCCAGATTGGATGATAATCAACGTAAAATTAATTGTAAAAGATAATCCAGGATACCTAAGAAAATCCATTTGCTATGTCATAAATAATAGAGCTACAAAAACACCAATTTGCTAGACATTTTTAACACATCAAAACAATAACTCAACAGCCCAAAAAATTCGTAGCCAGTCAAGAAAAACGCAGCTGTAACTATAGATCAATAGATCACGCAATTGCTCACCGAAAATACAAAGAAACACAACTACACAATAGAACAATTTTTTTGCATGTTTTCCCTCACAAAAATGATGGATTAATAGTCTAATTATTCAGCCACGTGTGCAGAAATGCAACTGCTAAGAATAGCTCAATAAAGCATGTAATTGCTCATATAAAAACAAAGAAGCTTAGCTACACACGCAGGAAAAATCTGCACATTTTTTACTGAAGAAAAACCACACGACTCTAGTCCAAAAGATCACACCAAACCTAACAGAAACGCAGTTGCAAATCGTCATTCATAATCTCCATAACTACCTTAGATAACCATTATCACCAAAATAGGCTTCCAAAGATAGCTACAAAAATTATCAAAAATCTACATACTATCTTTATTTAGATATGATGTTTTTATCCCAAATAATAAATCCTATCTTCAATATGATTTTATCTTTCAAGTAATTTTATTTTCAAAAGTCTTAACCAAGGTAAACTTCCAAATATATCTAGCTATGTCCAATTACAAATAATGATCAAAAATAATTTATAAGATATCATAACATATATCTTAACAAGATGAGTTGCATCAAAGCTATAAAGAAGCTTCATATAAACTTCATCGCTATGATCGTCATGCAAAAAGGCATTGCGAACATATATTTGATGTAATTTCCAATTATGAGTAGCTAAAATGGACATGAATGTTCTCAAAGTCAATATATTATCCACAGGTTCAAATGTGTCATTATAGTGTACACCTTCAATTTTATTATTTTCCAAAATCACCAATTAGGCTTTGAATCATTTGATCGTGCCATCTAAATAACACTTTATTTCGTGAACTCACCCAATCGTCTTTTTATCAGGGGAAGAGTCTTAATAGTCCAAGTTTTGTTCTTTTCAAGTGCGTCAATCTCCTGTTTCATGGCCTCTTATCACCATGGGTTATGTACAGCCTCTGAAAATTGAGTCAATTCAACCTCAGTAAACAGTGCTACAAGGAAAGCTCTATATTTGATAGAAAAGTTATCACATGTTATATAATGAGCAATGAGATATGGAGTACCTAAGGATAATGATGATGCAAATAAAGTGGGGGGTTTATATGATGCATGGTGTTGGTAACATAGTCTCTAAGCTGAGTGGAGGGACAAACACAGTGTCCACATCCCATAGGCTTGACATCAATCTGTATTGGTGATGTATCACTTTTGTTATTGGAAATATCACTCGTCTTTTTCTCCATACTAACCACCCAATTACTTTCACTTCTCTCACTCCCCCTCTTTTCATACTGTCCAGTTGGACTACACATCAAAACTGGAGCAGTAATACCATCTTACTACCCCACATCATTGAGTAAATCATTATGACCCAAATTGAGATTGCCACCATTATAAGCTACAATGGACAAAGCTACTCCAACATTATTATTAGAATTAGACACCTTGTTGAAACTTATCTTCGACAACTAAACATCATGTGAGATAAAATTGACATTTGATTCAAGATCACATAATTTCCAACCGTTTTGTGCATGAGAATAACCAACAAAAATACACCATTGCCTCCACTAACCAAATTTATCCCAATCATGTCCACGATAATGAGGATAACATAAACAACCAAATGTATGAATATTGGAATATGAAGGTTCCTTTCCAAATAACATCTCATCTGGTATTTTACCACCATTTAAACTAGTTAAAGTCTGATTAATAAGATATTCTACCGCTAAAATACATTCTTCCCAAAAATTAATTGACAAGTGAGCCTAAAAACACAATACATAACCTACATTAAGAATGTGTCAATGTTTCCTTTTAACCCTACCATTTTGTTGAGGGGTATCTATAAATGAAGTTTGAAAAATTATACCATGGGTCTGTAATTAAACCGAGTTTGGGTCACGATATAAAAATTATGAATAATGTCAGGAACCTCTATTTTATCAGCCATCAAATAAACTCAAACCACATTTAGGAAATAATCAACAACAGTAAAAAAAATAATAGGACCATAAGAAGAAACTACTTTATAAGGTCCCTAAGCATCACAACAAATCAATGCAAATAATCCAATTGTTTTACTATTACTTGAATGAAAAGTATCTTGCGTTTGTTTTGCATTAAAACATATATCACAATTCTTATTTTCTCTAAAGCAACTAGAATTATTCCGAATGACAAGAAGCAATTTAACTATTTGAGAAGAAGGATGACCCATACGTTTGTGCCACAAAATAAAGGAATCCACTGCTTCAACTAATCATGTCTGCACCTGAGCAACGCCATAGAAGTAGTAGACCTCATCTTACTTGTTAAGATATGTGTTATGACATTTTAGGAATTATTTGTAATTGGACATCTTTTGTTATTTGTGGAATTTCACTACGATGAGTATTCTACTATATATGGGATTCTTTGAAAATGATGTTTATTTGGAATAAAATCTTAGTCATGATGAGGTTTAATAGGAATAAAATTACCATATCTTGATTAACATAACATGCAAATTTTTGGTAACTTTTGGACTCTTCTTGACAGCCTATTTTTGGTGATAATGACTATTTAAGGTAGCTAGATTTTTGGAGATTCTATTAACTATTTACAGTTGCGTTTCTGCTGGGTTTTATGCAATTTTCTAGATTGAATGTGTGCTATTTTTGTGTAAAAAAATGGTTAGCGTTGGGTACGCACCGGGACGCCTGCAGGTCATTCCGGTACATATCCTATGATAAGGGTGAGCTACGTGCGATCACTACATTCATTCCACATGGCATCATA
>JAOTAY010020855.1:0-11689 GCA_025629805.1 Erythroxylum baracoense | reverse complement strand
GAGAAATAATACTTGTAAAGTTGCAAGAGATAGTGAAATCTCAGATAAACTCTGAGGACTGGACGTAGCCCAAAGGTCAAGGATCGCGGTGTCATATTCTCTAACCCTTATCTCTTTAATTTCTTGTTGTTAGAAGAATAGTTAATATTTCCGCCGTTGCATTACTCAAACAAAATAATTGCATTGTTTTTTAATCGTCTGAATCTTTCAATAAAATCAAGAAGTTTTTTGAAAGATTACTATCCTATATGATTTAAGAAAATTTAACCCCCTTCTTGTGTATTTTATATATTATACGTGATTTCTGTAATAACAAGTTATTTACTTCAATATTAAGCAGGGTGATTTGTGTATGATCGTACAATGAGAGTTGGCATTCTATAGACCTACATTCATCAAGTTAATTGATTTGTTGAAAGAGAGATTTTGGCTAATTTAAATGATCACCCATAGCATAAGTTAATAACTAGCTGAATTGTTGGAGTGATTTGGTAGATTGAGAGATTGCTTAATCATCTTCATTTAATTCAATCAGGGACAATTAATTACATCTTGAGAGAGGGTAGTTAATACATTTGGACATCTTAGGTGAGACACAATTCAATTAATAAAATAGGAAGGAGATAAGATAGGGAAAAAGTGTCTAGTTGTTAAAATATTGAATTCCAATTTTGTACATTTTGATGTTATCAATTGTTCATTGTTAGTCATTTAATTTTAATCTAATTTTCCAGTTTATTTTCATAAAACAATTTCGAGTCTTAAACAAAGATTGATCTGAATTAAGTGGTGCCTAAGCACAATCCTTATTGGATCGATATCTACTTTTTAACAAGTCACAATCCGTATACTTGTAGTTTTGGAGCATAAAACTAGTAGATTGTTTTGCAATCAACAAGTACTACATCCATCGTGTGAACCATCAACTGGTGACAAGATCTATTATTGAATACACCTCTGGAATGGGGCAGCCAGGCAATGTTATCTTTCCTCTGTCCTGCAGAAACATTGGGTAAATGTTATGTGAATAAATGAAAACCTTTAAATGTTCCAACCCATTCACCATTATGTATAAGTACTGACACTCTAGCATCAGAAGGAATGCAATTTCTGATCTTATACAGCTCACTTCTATGAATAATAGGACTAAAGTTGGTCCAATTATCATACCATAGCTATATGTCCGATCCATCACCCAACCTATATTTGAAATGGGGATATATAACATCTCACAAGATAAGCAAATGATTGAATATCCAAGAAAATTCCTTGGATTGTTGGAGTTGTCAGAAATTCTGATTATGAAAATGATATTGATTAACCCATTTGATCTATAATGTTGTTTTATCTGTAAATAAATGCCAGACCCTCTTGAATAGCAATACTTTCTGAATTTGAGCAATAGGAATAAAGCCAAGACCACCTATCTTCTTTGGCATCGTTATATCAAACCATTTCACCTTGGATTGCTTGCCATTCTCAATTTTACCAAACTATAAAAAATCTTTTAAGATTCGATCTAGCTCTTTGATAACCCTTTTAGATAGAATTAGGTGTGCCAACCAATGGATATACATATTATTCCACATTCAATTTTATTGAAACTCATCATTCAATTACCTAATTGAACGATTTCAATCTTGAAACTTATAAAGAAATTGAGAATTTTTTTAATTAGTACAATTATAGGTTGCTTACATAAAATTGAAATTGTTTCATGCCTTGCTTTAGTTTTCTAGGTTTGACTGAACTTTTTCATACCTAATTTTATCATAGTTAATTAAAATATCTTAATTTTGATTTTTTAATCAACTCCACATACTTTGTGATTTATTCTTCATTTTCCTTCATAATTGCAATTGTTGCATAAAAGGGAAATTGAAGTTAGTGAAGTTGATATTTTAAGAATTTATGGAAGTGCTTTTCTTACAAGTGGCCTTGGACCTTTAACTCAATAGTATCCATTACTATTTAGGTTTTGTTCCTTCAATTACTTCACACCTTTTATTCTTTTGGCGAGAATAAGAGGGTAATCCAACCTAATGTTTAGGAAATTTAATGAAGTTTAGACTAACTCCACCCCTCCTAAGACTTGGATGACTCGAGAGAGATACCTAACTACTCCACCTCCTATATGTCTTTCCACTAATGAGGATAATTTTTTTAAAATTTACTTTCCTTAGTTTACCAATTATACCTCTTGTGAGTTACATAAATATTTTTCGTTTCTCCATCTTGTCTAGAATAATTTTAGTTGTACGGTCTTATATAGTTTTTCATTAATGAAGAGTAAGAATCTCTACTTACAAAGACTTTTCATCAGCCTATTGTGACCTTTGACCTCGAGTAATTCAAGATGACACTCACCCATTCTCTAATTTCCAAGGTGTAGGCACTCATCTAATTAATGATCTCATTAATGAAATCCTTCGAATTCCTTTACTTGAATGTCATTATTATCATAAATTATTTACTAAATATTGTATACATCCTCATTCTATGTCAATTCAAGTCAAAAACATCTTTGGATTAAATTATTTATCCAAAGTTACTAGGAAGCCTAATGAAATTCATAATCTTAATAGTATTATTAGATTTCATCATTTTTCATAAAATATAACTTTACTTCTTCTAATGGCCTTTCTACATTTCTAGGTTATGATGACCTTTGGTTCCTCTTCATCCTCATGCTACGATAGAACATTCACCTTGTTATGAAACACCATTTGGAAGGAGACAAATAACAAAAGATTTAAAGATATGAAAGAAGGGAAATACCAACTTGCAAATAAAATTGTTAACTAGATCAGAGCTGCCATCCATGCTAAAAATATATGGCGCACTTTTTCCACTAATATAAAGAGTAGATGGGAACTATAGTTTAACTCAATATATTGATATAGGATTTTCATTTGTAATGTTTCATCACTCTTTGAATCTTCAGTTATTTTGTCAATTGAAAGAAGGCTATTAGCCTAAAACTCATTGTAAATTTTTTTTTGAAAATTAGCTCATTGTAATGTTGATATAGCTTTGCCTATAATTAATACAATATTCATTTTTCAAAAAACTAAAAAGAAATAAAATATTTAATATTCTTTATCCTTTATCCTTATCTTCCAACATTTTCACTCCCGCTTGTTAAAATGAGATTGATTTTGATTTCTTTTTCTATTATGTTACCCTTATCTGTATGGGTTACCAATTGGTTTTTTTATAGTCACATAACTCGACCATATCAGTAGTAACAACTACAGCCTCAATAGGTTGTATCCTATGTGAGCTTCCCTATATGGCATTGGTTCTAATCAGCCTTTATTTTGACACACCATTGAGCTACCTGTAGATGATAACTTTATAACCTTATGAAACATAGATCTCCACTCAATGATTGCCTAGTAGTTAATGAGTATCAACTCACCCAACTATAAGGTGATCTTGACTCTTTTTTAGGCCTTAAGATGCATCATCTTGATGACTTATATCACTTGATTAACTATTGCTTTCCTCCTCCAAATAGTTAATTTTTTTATTGTTTCCAAAGAGGGGGAGAGAAATTTAATGATATTAGATTTAATGATATTAGATTCAAAGGGAGTATTAGATATGTATATATTTTGTCAAATATTGGATGTGGTTGAAAATTGAATAACCAATGGATATGTTTGATAATTGAATTTTTTTTTCATACCCATTTTCTTTTGTTATTGTGTTGAAATTTATCATTGTTTCTCTTGTAATATTTTTCGTGTATGAATTAAGGGGAAGTTAATAATTATATTGTATATATGTATGCTTACTTTCATCATTTCCTTTTATAATATCATAAAATATTTTTTCAACATCAAAAGGGGGAGATTGTTGAACCAAGGCAGGTTCAAATCAATGTTTTGATGATAAGAAAATAAAAGTACTACTAACAAGTT
Organism: Erythroxylum baracoense; assembly: GCA_025629805.1. NCBI lineage: Eukaryota > Viridiplantae > Streptophyta > Magnoliopsida > Malpighiales > Erythroxylaceae > Erythroxylum > Erythroxylum baracoense. Next base: position 7,763 of record JAOTAY010020855.1, on the reverse strand, counting down.
TTATATTTTATAAAAACAATATGAGAGAAAATTATAGCCATGTATATCTCAAAAGACATTTTATAAAGTTTGATAGTTGTAGTTTATATTATACTTTGGTAGGTATTTTAGTCTATTTATAGGTGTTGATTAGATGATTTTTACATGTTTAGGTTTAGAATTATCTTAATGTGATTGTTTGTTTATGTTTTAAGTGTTATGTGATTTAGGGCCTGATTGTGGACCTTAATCTTGTGTTTCTTGAGGTGCTTTGATGTGTTTGTTAGTGAATGAAACCAAATAAATGAAGATCGAAGGAAGTTGGAACATGCTTAGGCCAAAAGGAAGGATTACGATCGTGACATGAATGTCATGGTCATCACAGAAGACCCTCCATAGGGTCATGTCATGATCGAGATAGAAGATCTTTATGTTTTGTCACGATCATGACAAACACTTGCCAAACACATGGTTGTTGATTTGTTTTGATGTTTTAAGGGTATTTGTTGACAATGTGACCTAGGTAAAACCTAACTTTAACCTTAAGTCATACATTAACTATTTAAGAACATAAAGAGACCCAAAAACACCTAGACTCCATCTTACGGAATTGAGAAAGAAGCAAGGAAGAGCAAAAAGGGAGAAAGCGGAGAAGTAGTTGACCAGCTAACTCTAGACTAGTCCAATATGAAGTGGGATTGAGAATTTTGTACATGTTGATGTTCTAATTTCATATTAGGATTTGTTCTTGACTTATTTTGTGACTTGATTATTTTTTATTTCAATGAAATGTTTTGGGTGTTGTGATATTTATGTTTTCCTATACTTTCGTAATAAATTGAGCGAGTAAGTCGATAGTAATTCGATTATGTTAGGTAATGAGAGTTAATAAGCTAACAAGTCACATAAATATCAAATCGATAATCATACGATGAGAGATCTTGTGTGAGAATCCGATTATCTGATAGATAACTTAAGAACTAGTTGAAAAAATTAGGTTGTTTTGTTAATCAAGAGATTACAAATCTGGAATTTTAGAATTAATTAGGGATTATTAATTGGGATTAAATGGTTAGGTCTTGAGAGTGAGTAATCAACCCTTTAGAAATCTAGGATCGATACTAATTGAATAAAAATTGGTTAAGGTAGCAAAATAACGATAGAATGAATCTTATACTTTCATAATTGATCATTCTTGTTTTATTGTGGCAACTCAATTGTTAAGTGGTTAAGTGCTCAATTTGATTTGATTGTGTTAATTCCTGAATTTTATTTCCACTCAACTCATATTTGATTGCTTAATTTTTTGATTATTTTTGTTTTCATTTAAATCACATTTTTAAACCTTAGATAAAGTTAGGTTCATTTAGTTTTACCAAATTCCTTGTGGTATCGATACCTCAATTACTGCAAGTTTATAATCTGTATACTTGCATATATTGAGGGTTTTACATTAGGTAAAACTTGCTCAACAAAGTCAATAAGGAAAAGTTGAAGTTTGCATCTTTCAAAGTGAAGATCAAAGTGAAAGACAAAGAAGGTCAAATCATATGATAGTTCTAACTAATTTTTAATGTTTATTGTACTTTCTCTTAGTCACTTCAATAATTTTGAAGGTTCACCATGCATAAGCGCATCATCATTTTAATTAATTACATTAGTCAATTTATTCATCAAGAGAAGTTTCAATTTTAAAGAAAACCCTCTTGAACATGAAAACATCCTCTGGGAAATATTTTTAGAAGTATTTGCTTTAAGATAATGAAATTTGACCATTATAAGTTGTAAATATCATGATTTGGGGGCATTATAGGCCGGTGGTCTTAATATATATTAAAGTTGTCAAAATTGATGCACTAAGAATTTTAACAATATTGATTGACATATTGATCAACCAATGTGCTACATTGGTCAACCAATATGACCATTTGTTGACCAATGACTAGTGGCTACTAAATATTTGTATTCAGCAGATATTGCTTGACCAATGTGCTATACTGGTCAACCAAATTGATATATAATGACTAGTTTTTTACTCTATGGCTAGTTTGGGTTTCGAAACACTATAAATATATATCTTTTTCATTGTTTATTACATAAAAAGAATTTAAGTGTTTTATACAAATATTTCTAAGGTTTATTAAGCATTTGGGATTTTCTTTCTCATTTTGAGTGAGTGAGCCATTTATCTTTACCAAACTAATTAAGTGATATTTTTTAAGCTGCTAATTCTTTTGTGAGTGGGGTTACTCTTGGCCATAGAGAAAGATTGTAAGACGATTTATTCTTTACTAGTGTAAAATAAGATTGTTTTAATAAGGTTCCTCTTTATGTTTTAAAAGAAAAGACTTGGTAGAAATTTTAAGAAGTTTCTCGCAAAATGGACATAGGCAAGGTTATTTTTCGAATCACTATACATCAATTTGTATTTCTTCTTCCTACATACTTCCAATTATTACTTGATTGTGTTGTTAATTTATATTAAGTTATTTTATTATTCATTATAAAAATTTTATCCATTACTTATAAAAAAAATTAATTTACAAACACCCAATTCACTCCCTTTTTAAGTGCCATTAGGGACCAACAACTAAAAGATTCATATGATCTTATCTCTAAGATTCTATACAACTCTTAATATTCATGCCAAAATCCATTCATACATATGATTTCTCAATAATATTAAATTTGAAATTGAATCGAAATGTTAGAAAATTTCAATTCAAATACAAGAAATAAAAATGTATATTCATAAGAAGTTTTGGTATTTTATTAAATTAAATAATAAATCTAAAAGAATAGCTTTAAAGTTCTTCTCATCTAGAAATATCAAAAGAAACCAGAAAATCAAGAAAGAATATAAAATAAAGGAACTCATTCTTATGGATCTTGAAGTTCCTCAATTGAATTTTGGTGGAACTCCTTTTCTTTCTCTTCGAAGTTGATCCTTTCTATCTGAAGATGATCTGTCTCATCTCTATCCTTGTCATCACAATCCCCCTTATTTTATTCTATGGAAGACCCTTAGAATTTGAAATATAATTGCCAATATGAATCTTAACATGGATTTGTGTTACACTTGTATTACTTAAATGCTCGATAATGACATCTTAAATCATAAATACTTTAAGTAAATGGGTTTATATTGAACACATGAGAATGAAACCATAAACATGGGTGTGTATTATGGAACACGAAAGCATATTTCTCAGTTTGCACTAAATCACTTATAGAAGAACAAACACAGGTAGGACATAGTTATATGTACTGTGTTCTGATTCCTTCCTCTAAAATCACACCAAAAATACTCTAAATTGACCCTAATTTGCTCATATTTGTTCCTCCTTTGTGAAGGAGCTAAAACAAAACATGAAAACAAAATATAAGTCAAACTGAGTACCAAATCTTATAAAAAAACCATAAAACACTAGTAAAACACTTTCAAAATCATGTTAAAAACATAGTCTAATTGATACTTATTAAAGTGCATATTGTTCTTGATAAGGTATATAATTCTAGATAATAAACTGGACCGTGCCACTAATTATCTCTTATAAATAGTTAAACCTTTATATTCCTTATATACCTTTAGTGTTTGATCTTAGTGAAAGAAGATTATCGACGGCCTTAAGGAGTGTCAGTAACTAAACTAAAAGGAAATAAGTTTACCATCACCAATAATGTGGCGAATGTTCTCTCTTACCTCACTTTTTAGCTTTAAGATTTTTCCAGGTCTAAAATGGACTAACACCAATTAGGATTTACCATAAACTTCTACCTTATATAAACTGTTCTTTGATTAAATTTTCTTTACTATCCTAGTATAATACTAAAGGAAATTAGATTAAATGTTTTATAGTAGTATAATGATAAGTAAAGTGTCAACTCCATAAGGATAAAGTAAATACTAAATCTAACCTTTCTATTATTAGCTAGTCAATAGTTAAGAGTTTGATTTATTTAAACTAGAACTAAATTAAACTAAATAAATTCAAACACCATTAGAAATAGTGTAAGTGAGTAATATACAAGAAGAAATGAAATATGATATAAAATTTAGAATAAAATTTCTCCTTGTATTATCTTATACTATTGATTTATTTATTTAGAGATTTTATTATTTGGACCGATAAAATCTTGTAATGAAATTAATTGGGACCTTTTTATACATATCTACTATTCTTTTTTATTAACCAATATTATCATTCTTGGTTAGAAAAGTCTAACAAGTATTGCAAAAAAAATGAAATTTTCAAAATGTTGGAGTTACACACAATATGTGTGAGCTTAGGCTACGTAAACAACTCTGAGTGGAACTTGATAAGACAATATGTCATTAGGCTCAAGTAGGAGACTGACTCGTACTTTCCTTCCTATTATTATAATTTTTGACTCAAAACTTTTCTAGTATCTATAAAGTCAGGTAGAGAGGTTGAATAGAAAATTCAATTAATGACATTTTATAGATTTGGAACATTCAAGGTATATGATATCAATCTATTATCTTTTAACCTTTAATTATTTACTATATTCTTGAAAACTAATGTTTCAACTTTCAATCATAATTTTGTTGATTTTTATTATTTATGTGCATTGATTGGAAGTTTTTTTGAAGGATGATAAAAACATTCCAACTTCTTTTTATTTTTAAAAGTAAGATATCACAAAAGCCCCAATTTATGATATTGAAAATATAGTTTTTTAATATAAAATTCCTTCACTTGAATATCCAAACTCTTTAAAATATGTTCATAATTCATTGTTATATATTAGTTCTTTAAAATCATCAAAAAGAATATATGTTATTGTCTGCTTCATTGTTTACAACTTTGTTTCTTTCATTGGTCGCTATAATAGGTGCATTAACATCTGCTTCATTACATGAATCATTGGCTACTTCATCACAGGTTCAAAGTCTGCTTTAGTAGGTGTTTTAATGGATACTTTATTAAATGCTTCAATGTCTACTCTAGTGGTTGCTTTAATGGGTGCGTCAATATTTTAACTTAGTACCTACTTCAGTATACATTAGGCTATCATCATCCTCAATTACTTCAATATATAGATCTACTTTGAATTCACTAAGAGTGCATATTTTGGTATACTTCTTACCATCCAAGTACACGTTAATTATCTTAAGTTTTCTTTCTTTAATGGTCTTTATTAACATTCTTACATCATTATCATTCTCTAGTGGTTTCGGACCATCTTTAAATGTTTTAAATGAAAATGTATACAAAAATTATCATGTTTGCCTTTACTCTAACCTCCTAGTATTGATTATAAAGTCAAACAAAGTTATCTTATCCACCTTAATACCAAAACAGTCCCTCTCTCCCCTCTATATCTTATATTAGGTATAAACTTGAAAATTTCACCATAAAAACACTCAAACATAATTCTCAGGTTAGAATTCACAGTTATATTTCAACCAACTCTTACAACAAACAGGCAATTATGACAAATAATTCATATTATTAAGTATTTATCAATTATCAATAAGAGAAAACAACTCCAGGGTAGGGCATTAGAGTAAATAATATATCTATTTAATGAGTTAAGTCCACCTTATATTTTGTAACAAAAATCACATACTGTTAAACCATTTCGCTTCCTCATAAAAATGATTTTTTTATTTCATTTCAATAAATTAAAAGTCAAATAATAAAATGCACAAGCAATTACTTTAAACCTCTATAAACCCATCATTATTGTCTCTTTATAACGGTATACTCATCTATATTCTAAAAACTAAATATTATTTTCTTAATGTTTTACATTATTATGAAATGACAATCATACAATATCGCATTCATCAACAGAACAAGAAAAGTATTTAAAAAAATTGCTTATCGATTTTAGAGTTTCCAAAGAAGGTAAAATGATAACCAGTACAAATAGTCCTAATTTTTTTGTGCTTATTCTACATGATTAAGAGCAAGACGTGGACAATTCAATAAAAAAACGCAATGCAAGTAATATTAAAATGGAGAAGTCAATGATAGCCTAATGCAAAGGCAAAATTAAAAAATAAATAAAAATTTCAATAATATGAATTGGTGATTTCAAAATATCTTATCTTTTAAGCCTAAAATAAAGTTGGGATGTTTTTATTGTCCGCTATAGAAACTTCCAATCAATGCATACAAATGAAAATCCATAAAACCATGATTGAAAGTTGAAAATTGTAAATTTTAGGAATATAGGAAACAATTGAAAGTTAAAAGATAAGAAATTGACTTTACATACCTAAAAGGAGTTTTGATCCAAAAATGATGACATTGGAAAGGGAATTTACTTGGGTCCAATGACATTATGTGTTACCAATAATGTACAAAATATTATACTAAATAGTATGAAACATAATAATACAGTTTTAACTTTTGGTATTGGCTGGTACTAGTCAGTACTAGTTAATACCCAAAATGCCAATCAAATCTAGTCTAAAACTTTTAAAATGTCAAAGGATATATTAAGAAAAAAGTTATCCTTAATCTTCCTAACCTTAACCCATCATCCACTACCTCTCCTTCTCATAATTTCAATAAGTTGCTTTCCTATTAGCATCTTACTCCTTTTCTCTCCTCACCATTACTACTCTTTAAACTGTCACCATCACTGCTACATCTCTCCACTCTACTCATCCTCCATTACTTGCCTATTTTCTCATCCTTCCCTCTATGCACTCCTTATCCCCCCTTTTTGCTCGCCTTTATCAAACTTCATGTAAGAAGGGCTTTTAAGTAGTTACTATTACAATCATTAGGGGTACCAAAAATAAGATATAACTTTCTATTATTCTTTCTAGTTTCTATTATAATTTCTTTCTCTAAAAAAGTAGTTTATTTAAATTAGTCCTCCAAACTTTACTGAAATTTTGATTACATCTCTCTCTCTCTTTTAAAAACATTTTAGTCATAGTTAATTAAAAAATTGACTCTTATTTTTTGTATATTACACTAATCTAAATTTGATCTACCAAGAAAACTAAAGATATATGCAATTTTAGAATTACAAAAAAAACTAGATAATACTACTTTTGATATTTTTTACATTTATTAATTATGAAAAATGAACCTTCTTTAATATTCTACAAAATAGTTTATAACATTCTTTTAAAGTCATGTCCTCATAAGTTATTTTACGCATAAAAAGTTAATACTAAATAGCTAATTTATCAAAATATTTCTAATGAATAGCTGATATTATCCGTTGGTCAAATAAACAGATATAATTAGCTATCAGCTAACTGCTAATAGAATCAACTAACAGCTAATGCAATCTGCTGATTGCCAAATAGGTCTGTAAACCCCTTCTCAACAATTTTGATTTTTGCAAAGTTGAAATATGGTATATAAAATGAATATAAACAAATTAAGGTTAACGAGTTGAAACATCCATTTAGTGTAACTTAAAGTTCATATATAATACAAATGATGGAATGATCCTGATGGCTTTATCCTAATTATAGGTGCACATGATTTCACACGGTTTATTTTGTGAATGTGTCTTCTTAATTATTCATGTTAATTATATCCTTTAGTTACTACCCTACTTTTGTTCCTCACCGTATTACAATATATTGGAGTTATGTAAATACAGTGCCTTAGAAAGCAAGTGTATTTACATGTACCTTAATCGCCTTCAGTTATAGTTTTGTAATGCAAATATTTATTGTTAATAAAATAAAAGAGTTTGTTTTTAATAAGCATTATATATCTAGTCATAAGGTACCAAGATTCTTTTGTAAGTAATATACATATACATAGAGATGTATGGGAAAC